>JANKKB010029811.1:0-12991 GCA_026225775.1 Bursera palmeri | reverse complement strand
ATGTTCTGAGAAATGAATGAAAGTCACTTCAGTAAATCAGGAAATATTTAAAAAAAAAAAAAAAAAGGCAATAACCAGTAAATAATGTAGGAGCATTTTGTTTTCAGATCCTTACCAAGGCTTTTAAGTTCCTCCTCCCAATTTACTTGAATTTGTTTGACTTCTCCTTTTGTCTCCTGGAATTGTAATTTTAACTCCTGAAAGCAACAAGATAAGAGAAATAATATGTAGAGTTAGTCATAATAAACATATTCACTAATTTATTTTCCTGACTAAAAAGGTATTTATATCATCAAATCAGTTATTCAACAATATTTACGTAATATGATAACTATCTTCTGAAATCAATCAAACAGATTGGTGGAGCAATTGAATAGCTTTTGGATATTAGGTGTTGTATGTGCTGTGAGGACAACATGCGTATCCTGGATTGCTCTTGAAATTCTAGTGCCAGAAGATACAAGCAAAGAATCCAAATCAGATAGCTTCTGTGGAATCAAATTCTTAAAATGAAAGAAGCATTTAACTCGAATTGTAAATAAATAAATTTGCTTAATGGTTCCACTGAACTAATATTCAAACCTGAATTTGTTTATGTTGAAGATCAATTTGTTCTGCATCAACAGGAGATTGCTGGATTATATGCCGAACCACTTCACGTTTCCCACCACAGGTACAAAATTTGGAGAAATCACCAGACACCAAACTAGCTTTTCGACCAAGATATTGTGAAATGGCTTCCATAAAGTCAGATTTTGACAATGAACCAACTTCACCTTTCAATATTTTCTTCAAAAACATCCCAAGCTGTGGACAAATGAAAAGTTATTACATAAGTTATTTCAGTTAAGCGAGGGTAAGTGTAAAGAAATTATGTCCATATTGAAGCATCAATGGACGTAGGTTTACATGTATACAACATGAAACAACATATTATAATACCTGAGTGCCTTGAGAAACTAGCGATGCTGAGAAATCCTTAACTACCTTGCTGAATAAAGTATCAATTACCTGCACAATGTGACTTTATGATTAGTGTCTTAAATAACACATTCCAAGCAGGAAATTAGTGTTTCAAATGTCTACATACTTCCTGAGACAATACCATTGTTACCAGCCATTAATATAATTATTTCTAGAAAGTTTATGTTTAAAGCAGGATTTTTCTAAGAAAAGTATGTGTGCTATAATTTTGGAGTGGGTCTTACCTACCATTGCATTCAAAGGAAACTCTTCAATCCCATTAGTTTCTTTAAGGTAAGCCTGTAGGAGTCGAAGTGCAAAACGATCAAAGAGGAATGCCAGAGCATTTGCAGTTTTGGTTTCTTCAATTGAGACCTCATTGGAAAGATGGAGAAATTCTAATAGTTGTTCATATTGTGATGATTCAGATTCATCAAAGGAGTCATCTGCACTTTCACTACCAACCAAGGACGGTGACCTGGTTGGGAAGGATGTGATCTTTACAGTCCCTCCATACCTCCAAACCCCGATTCCTCCTGCTTGCTTCCACTCATAGTATCCTTTCAGACACAGAATGCAGTCCACAACTTTACTTGATGAACCTCCCTGTATTACCAAGTACCCCCAAAGTCAAATGTCCAGAAACAACAATGCCAAACACATAGAGACACTTGTAACTGAAACAGAGCGAAGAAAATTCTGCATTCCAGAATATAAATATACTGGACTAAACATATTGGCAATTAAAATAATCACTACTAACACCAACCTTAGGAGAAGTAGTACTTGTGGAGAAGTTAACATACAATTATAACCATGCAGATAGAGCTGCTAAGTCTTTGCATTCAATGATTCTAGTGCATCATTATGCAAGTTAATCTACATATCAAGCCTTTTTAAGGAAGAAGCTAAACCTTTTCTAAGTCAGATGCTTCAAAAGTCAAGAGCTGCATTTTTTTGACAGCCATAAGGAAGTTCCTCATGTTCTCGAAATACTGGATTGCAGACTGTGCTGCTCCCTCTGTTGATTGAACCGCTATAATTGGATTTTCCACCACCTATGCTCATTTCAAAAACAAAATCAGATATAAGAAATGATTAAGTACTGATAAGAACTATGAACTTAATGCACTTTTTCTCGGCTTGGGATATAATAATTTTCAGGAAAATGTACTAATTTCCAGCATGATAATGGGTAATGAGGACCTTAAGAACAGCACCAGGATTGACTTTGTTAAGCACGTTGCATAAAATAAGGCCATTGCGGAGGGCAAGGCAAAATTCTTCTTCAGAGGGTTCTTTTGGCAGGACACCTGATGCACCTTGGTCCATCTGCCTTAGCCATTCTGCTGCTTGGTACCTCCTTGCAGCTGGAAACATTAAAGATTAATGTAGTTATACACAAGATATTTTTCTCTATCTTTTAACATCTTTATTTTCTTTTTGGTTTGCTTAAAAAGTATAACCCAGACCGACAGACAATGATAGTCCATCACGTTTTCTGAACTACCGGCTAACATTTTTTTCTTTTATCTCCTATTTTCATACCATTTATTTTAGTTTCTTATCTTCCTGGAAAAATAGATGGCAGGGTCTTGAACCTGTGGACCTACCAGTGTTACAGTGCAAGTGTTCCATGAACCTCTAGTACAAATTAGAACCTTGAGTCATAATGCTGAGAGGTGTGCACTAATGGTGGGCGGTGTAAACTACACTGTTGAGATTTAAAAGTGAGCCTCCACTGTTTGCATTTATGGGGTACTGAGCGTCAGAAATGGGGCCACCTTTCCTCTTCTTTGCCAGCATGTGACCCAGACCTTGCTGACAAATACTGTAACTTTCAGGTTTGGTTGTTGAAATAACCAGTTGAATATATAGGTTTGTGCGCTGACGCTTTTAGCTACCACATTTGAATGTGCCAGCATTTGAAAATTAGGTTCTGTTCACAAATCCCTCAATTCCTGCCCTCCATGTCTCATATCCTCTTTTTAAGTACAGAATTTTTGTCCTACGGAAGTCAAATACTCAGAAAAAAAAAAAAAGGCTTTTAGACTATGTATACATCTATCTATCTGGACAAATAGCTATGAATATCTCTTACATCTTCTTTTGTAATACAATTTTTCTTTCTATTTCTCTCTTTTTTTTTTTCTTCTTCTTCTGCTTTTGACCTTATAAACTTTTTTTACGCCATAATTAAAGGTTGAGAAATGGCCCTATTCATCATTAGTTGAAGTGTTCCACACTCTCGACACCCAAAAGAGGCACAGTAACAGTAAAGGTAGGTATATAGTAAAGTGGTACTGGTACAAAAACAAACAAATAAATAAATTTGAAAGGGCTAAAAATGAAATCCTTCCCTCCATGGTGGACCCATATCAGCATCATTAGAGATGGGCACCAAACCATTTTAAAAACTGTGAGATTACCTGAATTTTGGAGACAATCAAGATATGCCGCATAATCTTTTATTTATTTATTTTTTCTGTTTTGAAATGAAACTCTAACATGGCCACTCGAAAACCCAGAAAATTGAAATTAATTAATAAAATGCAGCTTTCACTAAGAATCTGAAACTAATTGAAGTACTAAACTGGTAAAGTGAAGGAAGAGACTCAAGAATTCTTTCTTTTTTTGTTTTGTGGTTATTTTTCAGTCAAGAATTTGAAATAAAAAAAAAAAAGTGAAGTAACCGTGTTAACTATACCTGCTTCTTCAGCTTTTCTGTGAGCCAATTCATGGTCATTGATGATCTCTTCAGTGTATGAAGCCTCATTGTTTGAAACCAAGGACTTTAATCCTCTCAAGTTCTTGCAAGGAGAGGTGAAAACTGCATTCGAGTAATTTGT
Organism: Bursera palmeri; assembly: GCA_026225775.1. Lineage (NCBI taxonomy): Eukaryota > Viridiplantae > Streptophyta > Magnoliopsida > Sapindales > Burseraceae > Bursera > Bursera palmeri. The sequence goes on along the minus strand of JANKKB010029811.1, from coordinate 9,179 downwards.
TTCTTGTGGCATCCTGTGTTCTTCTGCCCAAAATCTAAGCCTCTTATGAAATGATAAACACTGCCAAAACAAACATAGAACTGCTCACCAGTGTCAGTCATTTCCACAATCCAAAATTCTCAAAAAATCATTTCAAATGACAGACATTAATAAAATGATCCTGGGAAACAATATGTAATCAGTATAAGGCACTGCATACACAAATCTGTGAGTAGAGCGAAAAAACAAAAGCCATGAACAAGCACTCTAAATCTAGAACTGTAAATGAAAACAAAACCATTATGAAACCTCTAAGAGAGGAACTTACACTAATATCACAGGAGTGAGTTTCTGCATAGAGTTAATTCAAAACAACAGACTGCAAATTATGGAAAGGCAAAGAGTAAGTGAAGTTTGTGCCTGCAGACACTCTATACCTTTAAAGGGTCTTCAACTTCTGACAGATCCTGGAGAAAAGGACCAAAATTATCAAGTTCAGCTGAGCTTAGTAGATGGACATAGCTATAGATCAAAAGTGTAGCGGAAGGAGAAGGTGAAACATGCAAGGTTTCCGTGAGTTGTGATGAGCAATTAATATGCAAACATACATAAGCCTCATTCAATGCTCTTCTACTTCAAGTCATGTGTCTGATCTGCCTATGAAAAGAAACTGAAGAATAGAAAGAGAAGAGTCCTCAGGAAGAGAAATGAAAAAGATCAATATTGAAATTGAAACGTTAGCCTTCTTGGACCTAAGTAAAAAATACTACAAAAGTGACATCATTCAGAGTAGGAAAGGGTCCATAACTGCTTTATTCTTCGGCAATATTTTTTTTCCTTTTTTCCTTACACTGATACAGATAATATAAAAATTAAAAAAACCTCGAGTACGCTAAATGTATATACGTCGGTCCAATAAAAACAATCATATTATATATGTAGATTATCATGTTCGACATATTGAAAACTTTTTTTTTATGTACAAAAAATCTTAAATATAATATACGTGGATCAATACAAATATTTATAATTATTTGTATATTGGTGACATATTTTTGTTGATAAGATGTACATATATGGCGCATTTTTTCTTTAATTTATAACATATGGATATATAAAATTGAAATACAAGATATATTTGGGATTGTTTGAAGTGAGTTGAGACTTTGACTTGGAAATTTTCCTCCAAGTGGCAAGCAATCAAGGCAAATTAGGAAATGACAAGTGTGGTGTTTTCTGGGACCCTTTAACCGTTGGACTGCACGGCAAGATCTAGCCAAAATTATGGCATATATGTGACTGCTTTATAAAGCTTATTGTGAACTATGATGGGATTTCTTTTGTTTTTATGGTGTCTTTCCAAAGTGGTTATTATCATGTATTGCATGCTCTTCCTCTCTATATGTATACACTTGTTGCTTCTTCTCGATGATGATGATGGATCATTACATTTTATTCATAGGCTTAGGTTATTTGAAGGGTACATTATACCTCATTTTCGATTCAATTATTTGAATTTGAAAACTAGTTTACAAGGTTTTCCATAACGGGTATTATCAGTCGTTTTCTGTTGTTGTTTCCTGTAGAAGAACAGGTAAATTCATAGGCATTGCTGACCTGCAGTTCAAATTCAACAACCCATCTCAATCATGTGCCATATGTCTAGAAGACAAGAGCAAGTATTTATAAGTCTTAAATAATACCGTTATCTCAAACTTTTGAAACACAATAAAACAAGAAGGTGCCCATATTTATCTTGCTTTGATATCCTAGTGTTTGGTGAAGAATAAACAATGGTAGGTGGGAATAGGCATTAGATTAATGAATAAATAAATTAAAAGCAACATGTGACGTAGTTAATTTGATTTTCTTTCCCTCTTTAATACAGCTCTAATTTTCTCAAACTTTATTATTATTTCATCTTCTTTTAGGTGGGGTTGATGATCAAGTGATGATAATAGCTAGCAAGTCTCACTTTTCAAACCCAATAAAATAAAGAAAGCAAAGAAAATATTCTAAGTAAACGTTAGTGTTTTTGAAAGAAACAAGAGGCCAGAGGCGCAAAGTGGAGCAAAGTTTCGTTGTTGGGAACGTTGGATCCTCCAAGAAATGATTGCAGAGGGTGGCTTTTTGTGGGCATCTTTATACAATTTGTAGGCCATTAAATGGACCACTCAAGAGAAGGTTCCCTTCATGGGTTGTCCTATAAATTCCTTTACCTTCTACTTTTATTTGGATTAGTTAATAAAGCTAAGAAAGAGAGAGAAGACTTGATTTATAAGCATTGTAATTGGAGTCTTATAGTCAAATTTGTTACAGTTAAAAAGGGTTTCAAAGGATCTTTGTTTTGGTCAAGGACAGATTGTAATAACTTTAGTCACTTTTTCATCTATAAATTTGGGTTTTCTTCTTTTACATGTAAAGGAGAGAGAAACAAATTGACCCACAATTAATCTCTTAATTTAGGCCTTTAATTTTTTTTTTAATTTTTTAACACACAAATCGAATATATCTATAAAGTAAGATATTTGTTAACAAATTTTGATACGATAGATAATTGGATCTAACAAATTTGAGAAAAGTTAAGGTCAAATGAGACTAGATAACTAATAGATGTTATTTGTTTGATAGTAAAATATTACTATTAAATTTCTTGAAAGAATAATAGAATAGTCAAAATAGATACTTGATGATGTTGTATTAATATTCCATGACTTGTTTAAGTTTTATGATTATAAAGTTGCGACAATAATAACAATGATCGTTCCCACCTCTAGCTAGCTTTAAGAACGAGTTTTCCAACTTCTCCACCATTGAAAATGGTCGGTCCACTAACATTAACTATATTCAATTTCTAACCAAAACCAAGCATTTCATTTAATTGCTTCATTTCTGCATCCTGATCGAGTCCTCAATCCTCATCATAGTATTTTAATGTTAAGCTCGATTAATAGGAAATTGTTGTGGAAAACAGGTGAACAGTAATCAGTTAATTAAAGAAAACAGTAAAGATCCTAAAAATTCTGTCCTCTCCACAACATCAACTAGCCTCCATGTATAAAGATAAACCTCATAATTAACATAAAATATAAAACAAAACTATATTAATTTTTAAATTTTGTATATATATTCTTAATATGTGAAATTATTTAGTATAATCACAATTACTTATAAACAGTGACGGAGTTTAGTGAGAACTGAGGGGGCCATGAGAAAAAAAATCAATATATTTATAAATTAAAAATTTAAAAAATATTAAAATCTTCTGTTGGCCCCCAAAATTTGAGTTTTTTTTTTCCTTCGGCACCCCCAAAAATTCTTCCAAGCTCCGTCGCTGCTTATAAAGAATTAAGAACTTAAACACATTCTTCAAGATATTTGAAATTAATCATAATCGTATATGTAAATAATGGGAGGATTATGCAATGTTTCAAAATTGGAGAAATAAATACAACATGTCGAACATATATAAAAGAACTGATCAGAAAATTTATGGCCATTAAATAAGGTAATAATTTCTGTTATTGGGTTCTCAAAAATCGTTCTCAATACCTGTGGAAGGTGGAGAAGGCAGAAGAGAAGATTATAAATACGAATTGAAGAGAGTGGGCAGCATTCATCAAGTGCCACTCCCATATATACTTTTGTTTTTTGATATTGGAAAGATTACTCCATAAAAGCACAGCACGCATGGTTTGGTCCCTCTTATCATTTCACGCATGCTATATATATAGAGAGAGAGCAGCTGCAACCTCTTTAATCTTTGAGTATGTGGCTTTGGTTGATTTGCAGGTGATCATACGTTACACAATATCTATGTATAAAATGTGCTATACATGCTCTAGCTTTCTCACTATCTTAATTGATAATTGCATCCTATTGTTATCGTGGATGATTAGGTAACACCCTGTTTACAGGTGTGCAAATTAAAGAAACTATATATTATCAGTATATATAAAGGAAGATTTGTAGGATTTTCGAAATTACAAATAGCCGTAAAAGATTCTAGCAAGAGGCTTTCTTCTACTCACAGGATTTGGACTCACCTTTCTATCTCTATAAATCATGAATCTGCTATATTCTTTACATAAATGGTCCATGCTGGTTGTAAATGTATCCATATATAGTGGGAGGCTGTCTTTGCTTTTCCAGGATTCTTTCAAAACTTTTGTAGACATTATATATATTATACAGGATGAACCTCCCTGTATTACCAAGTCTCTCAAACTCAAATGTCTAGAAACAACAGTACACATGCATAGAAACACAAGTAACCGAAACAGGAACAAAGGAAATTCTTCATTGCAGAATGAGCACTTGTTACTATCACAAAATCTTAGGAGAACTAGCATTTGTTAAGAAGTTAATATGCAATTACAACTACAAAGATGAGCTGATAAGTCCTCGAATTTAATGATTCAAAGTTCTTTATTATGCATTTTAATCTACATATAAGCACTTTTAAGAAAGACACTAAACCTTTTCTAAGTCAGAAGCTTCAAAAGTCGAGAGCTACAATTTTTTTTGACAGCCATAATGAAGTTCCTCGTGTTCTCGAAAAAAAGGATTGCAGACTGTTGCATCTGTTGATTGAACTGCCATAGTTGGATTTTGCACCACCTATGCTTATTTCAAAAACAAAATCAGATATAAGAAATGAGTAAATACACTGATGAGAACTACGAACATAATGTACTTTTTCTAGACATGGGTAAATTAACTAATTTGTCCAGCATGGTAATGGCTAATGAGTAACGTAAAGAACATTACTAGTCTAATTAACTAATTTGCAATTAGTGCTCTGGCTTAAGCCACTGGACCAGAATTTGCAGAAATATATGTCTGAGTTCTTCAGTTCTTCTCATATGTGCAGCAGAATTATGGTTTGGGTGTGAATGGATTTGGTTGAATGTGGCTTGTGATTAGATATGGAGTAGTGGCGGTTGGATGTTGGTTCTTTTGCCCTAAAGCAAGCCTGAGGAAGCAACGGGCTTGGGTGTCTCACTCGTCACGGGCTGCTTGGGGATGGTATTGAGCCCGTCACAGGCTTTGCAATCCCCCATCCAGCCCATGACTGGCCCACTGTCCAACTGTCCGAATTTTGTTTTGCTTTTGTTAATTTCTTTAAGGAATTTCATTTATTCTGTATTAACAAGATTGTTTAAATATAATTTATTTTTGTTTTGAAAAAAATACAGTTTTGCTAGACGGAGATGTGACATGTACATTAACTGTGAGCTAGGCAACATACATGGACGGAAATGTCTTTAGGCCTAGGGAGGCCCAGGCCTTCCAAACCTAAAAAGATTATTAAATTTCCTTTATAGATTATATTAAATTAATGGTGGCATATTGAGTTTTATTATTTTGAGCTTCTCGTATCTTTTATACAAAATTTATATAAGAATATAATTGATATTTTAAATTGGTGCGTTCATCAACTTTTTTTTTAATTATGTTTAATTAAATAAACTATTTAAATAGAAAAACAATACTTCCTAATTAAATAAAAATTTATCATATAAATAGGTTTCCTAAAAGGTAATTACTATCCTATTATATCAAATGAATAGGAAAGTGGTATAAATAGATTTCTTATATGAATAGACTTCCAACTAAATTAATAATCACTACATTAAATAAAGAAATCAAATCCAATTAAATTGATAAAATTATATTAAATAATTTTTTCATTGAAAACTAAATTGTTTTTCATATCATTTGATAGAAAACTAGAGTAGCATTTTTTATTTTTTATTTTTAAATATATCAATCGAACCATTAACTAACCTAGTAACATTACCAAACCAACATTTTAGCTTTCGGATTTCCAACCTCCTAAATTACATATTTACTTTCATCATTTCAAACAGATAACAAAATCATCCATTTAAATGGAAGAGAGTTTTTGAAGTGATTGATTTAACATACTTGTCTATTAAATTTTTATTTTCTATATATGTATATATAGTCTAATCATGATCACGATTATATTTTTAGAAATCATCATCAAGTTTTGAAAATAACTAAACATATATTATATTTTCAATTTTATGTCGATAAATCGAGGTATTTAGATATTCATTTTAGACAATTAAACCTTCTCAAACTGTTTCTTTTTAAGAACCAAAAAGAAAAATGATTTGTGCTAAAATAACAAATACCAAAAAGAACAAAAGGCCTTGGACACACAATAGATCTTGAAGTACTATTTCTGTATCTCTCGGACCAAATTTACCCATAAGAGGATTACTTGTTAATGATTGATAAGTTTGATAGTTTCGACCTTTGAAATATGAAGTTTGGAGAAAGAAATAATCATATAAACTATAACAAATTTTCATATTAAACTATTATTTTTCTAAGTTTATGTCTATATGCGTTCAAGTTTAATTATTTTCTTAAAAAAAAGGCGTCTTATTCATAAATTAGAAGAGTTCTTATTTTTGTAGATTCCTAGAATCGGAGGAGTTTCTTTGTTGTAGTAGGACTTGTATTAGGAGGAAAATCTTTAAGAAAATTCCTCTTTTATCCTTGACCATTAATAGGATTCATTGGGATATGTTGCCGTATTCATCAATCGAAAAGGAAAATTGTATTTTTCATAAATAGTATTCATCAATCGAAAAGGAAAATTGTATTTTTCATAAATAGGATTAATATATATCATTAATCCTAATCGGCTAAATAGAATGAAGAATGTATGAGTTAATTTATTTCCTCGGAGTATTTTGTGATTGCTTCTGCGTCTTATAAGGTAGAAACATTAGTACACTCTCTAGTTTGAAGACTTGGGAGTTCAATTAAGCCCTAGATTAACTGTCTACAGATGGAGGAAAATCAACCCAAACTCAACAATTTTATTCTTTCAAGAAGTGAAGGACACGATCATGACGTGCCACAACATATTCTAGATGAGATTATAGTGAGACTTCCGGCGAAATCTATAGTCAGATTCAAGAGTGTCTGTAAGGAGTGGTTCAATATCATCTCTGATCTTGATCTTCCGGAGGTCAATTTTCGACAATCCATATCAAAGATAAGGGTATTCTACAAGCTTATGAATGCTCGAAGTGGAAGTGGGCATGATCTCTATAGTTACTGTTCATTGAATCTGGATGAAAAAGGCATGAAGGCAAAGAAACTAGCCACTTTGCGTTTACAGCATGTGAGCGGTTATTATGCAGATAAATTGTTATCTTGTGATCGTTTATTGCTCTTTCGAGGCAAACCATCTGGGACCAAGTTATATGCGTATGATATCATCACACAGAAGCAGAAACTACTCCCGGAAATTGGTGGATTACATGGAGGAAAAAGCTACTACTCAATGGTCTACGATGCATCAAAAGGAAACTACAAAGTGATGGTATTCGTTTATGATGAAATTCGAGGAATGGAGCTGTTTTTCTACGACTTGCACCCTCGAAAGTGGTGGAAGAAAGAAAAGTGGAGAAAGTCCGAACCTCCTCCGGCACAGAAAATAGTGAAACACTCTTCGATTGCCGTGCAAGGGGTGCTGTATTGGAAAGCAGGACCAGATGATGACAGTGAAGATCCTTTTGATAATTGTTTTATTCAGCCAATGGAGATTGCTACAGAAAAATTCATGGAAAGAATAGAAGTTCCATGTCAACCAGTTCATAAGTTAGCCATTTACGAGTTGTTACAGATGAAAGGATCACTTTGTTTAGTGCAGGCAGCCTCTTTTGATGAGTTAGACATATGGATTCTGAAGGACTCAGCGCAAAGCTTTTGGATTAAGCAATACAATCTCGCTCTTTCATCAATGGTGCATAGGCCACCTCGTTTTTTTGGTTTCTCGGATCGTAGTTGTTTCAAACCCCAGCAGATTGTGGAGAGTCATATGCTGGTTACTATTGGGCGAGCACTGTATTGGTACAACATGGACAGCGAGGAGCTGAGTAAAATTACCATGGAAGCTCATCCCTAGTGCTATCTGAGCACTTTTTCAATCATCGATTGAAGGCTACAAGCAGAGTCAATCCAAGCTTCTATGGTACAAAAACTCTGGTTGCATTTTTTTTTTCAAAATAATATGAATTAAATCATTAATCGACCTCGGCCAATATTTTAGTGTTCCCAACCTCTTAGAGTACGTATTTACTTGCACCATTTCATCCCTTTAGAAGTGATTAGTGGGACGGATCATAATTGTACTAATCACATTAATTATAACACTTTGTTTGGTGCATGCACTTTCTGGTGATGAGTTAAAACATATGGGTTTTGAAGGATTCAGTTCAAAGCTTTTGGATTAAGCAATACACCATTTTTCTTTCATCAGTGATGCATAGGCCATGCCTTAATTTTAGATGGTTTCTTGCGTCCTTATTTTTTTCATCCCAGGCTGAGTGTGGAGAGTTATATACTGGGAACTGCTGGACGGACGCTCTATTGGTACAACATGGATGCTTAGGAGCTGAGTGAAATTTCCCAGGAATCTGATACATTTTGCTGCTACCCACGCACTTTTTCAATTATCAGTTGAAGGATTCAAGCAGATTCAACCTTATTTATTGTTTTCCTTGTTGCAAGCATTAAATCTGCCTTTCCTTCATAGGGGCTATTTGCTTTTAGATCCGAAATCTGAATTCAACTAAATTTCGTTATTCAAATACTTTGTTCGGTTTGTTTTTAGTACTGAAATTTATGTTTCTCAAATAACATTATCTGAATGGAAAAAGTAAAAATATATAGCTTTCATATATCCGAATAAAAAAAAAATCTGAATGGTTTCTTTAATTTATTTCTTTAAAATGCCCGACTGAATTTTAAATATTTTCAATTACGTTGCTTCTTAACTATCTTATTGTCACACCAATTTTTTTAATAATAATTTGAAGTCATGAAATTACTTAATTAGTTATTTTAAATATATTTTAGTTTTAATTTATTCACATAATTTATAAGAGAAATAAGTTAAAAATATAAAATTTTTATGAGACTTAAATAATATTTTTTTAATTGATTATATACAAATGTTTCTCTAATAAAGAAATTATATAAGATAAATAATACTTAAAATACATGTACATCAAATTACTAATTTTTAGATGTTATTCATTAATAAAAATAAACAACTTCAAGATTTATTATCACACCTTAAAGAACAAAAAACAAATATATCATTAAGATATTTGAACAAACCGCACTTAATGACTCTAATAAAAAAAAAA
>JANKKB010029810.1:0-31802 GCA_026225775.1 Bursera palmeri | reverse complement strand
ATTGAATACACCCAAACTTTTTAATTTTATAAAAGTCTTTAAAAGTCATTAAAAGTCTTAATTGAATACACCCTCCTAACTCTCTCTCTCTATATATATATTTATTTATTTATTTATTTAATAAATACAATATTTTAGTGTATGAAATCGTTAACAAATAGGTGCAGCACATGGGAAGCAGCTTTGGTTGGAGCTGGTGGCAGGATTTGCATATAATTAAGGGCCGTCACAGCGCGGGCTGTACTAATATATCGGTAGCAAATACAAAGGCAAAGGAAAATGCATATATAATAAATAACACATGCATCTATCTCTTTTTCCCTTGCTTTTCTTCGCTTGGAGTCCATACCGTACGCAATAAACGGGAGAAACAGTAATCGTATAAACAGTTGGACCGTTATTTTTTAAAGAAAAAAATTACTGACGTTCATAAGACTGTTCATGATACTATTTATAATACTGTTTATGATATTGTTTACAATATTGTTCATGATATTGTTTATAATACTGTTCACTGACAGTCCGGATTCAAAGAAGTGAAACTAATAGTCCGGATACTGTTTATGGTACTGTTTATTGACGGTCTAGTACTGTTTACTATACTATTTATTATTTTATTGACGATCTTGGTACTATTTACTGACGGTCCGAGTACTGTTTATAATACTATTATACGGATTGTTTGATTTTTATAAAAATGGATTTGAGGGTAAATAAAAAATATAAGGGTAAATAAAAAATATAAGGGGAATATTGCTGTTGAAAGCTAATTGAATATTTTATAAAAATGGATGTGAGGATAAATAAGAAATATAAAGGGAATATTACTGTTGAAAGCTAATTGAATGAAAGAAACATGAGAGCTGAATTATTTTTTAAAGACCCCGCTCCAAAAAGGCTATTTTGACAAATTTATCTAAGATAAACGGAAACCATGATATTTAGATATGCTGCAATATTCCTTGATCATAGTACATCTTTAATTTTTTTTTTTTTTTTTTTTTAACAACATCTCATTCTTACGTTCCAACACCAGACAACTGCATCTTCATACGATGGCTAGACGAGAAGTGACAGCCTTGAACCTGATGATCTGCAAGAGGACTTTCAAGTACATTATGTCTTTAGCTCAAATTAAAATTTTGATTGCTTCAATTGAACTCTATGCCATTCATTACTACCTCTTTCTGTAAGACTGACCACACCCAAAAACAAAAATATATATTATTAATGATAATCTACTCACCACTGGCTTCCTGATTCAATTAAACTCAACGGATATTTCTTCCCAATTGTGACTGAAAAAAATACCGACCAAACTTGCACTCGCCTAAAACAGTAAATAAAGAATTAAAGTATCATTATGAACGATATAAACCCTCATGAAGTAAGTTAGACCCGAGATGATAAGTTTAGAGGGCTAGGGGAAAAATATAAAACACGGGAAGGCCCAATCCATTTGATTTTGGGCCTAATTAGCAGGAGACAAAATAGATTCAGCATCGATTCATCATCAATACTCCTTTTTTAAGTCTGTCTAGGTTAAGTATAAAAATGAAAAATAAAAAAAGTTCGGAACAAATACAGCTACACAAATCTACAGAAGAGTTACCAATTTGGCTTGTTTTCGCACAATTTAGAAACTTGGAAGGCTCTCCATTTGAAAGTGCAACCAAGACAAGACTTCATAATTTTGGAATAGTGTCATACAAGTCGTCATCTCATTTCTATTCAATTTTATGCTCTCAAGTTTACTTCATGCTGTGACACACATTGTAAAGATGTATTCATATAAAGGTAAAAAGTTAAGTTAAAATGAAAACATGTTTGAGACCCATTCCAAAAATTGGAGTCTACAGAGCTTTGGTAAGATGTAACCTAAAACTTAGGGATGCCCTAAAACTCCTGCTTGCTCTTACTTCTTTTCATCTTAGCTTTAAACCTTGACTTAACCATGAGCGTCTGTACTGTATTTATGAAGTTTCCCACCGCCATTAAAACCAAAAGGATCCCGCAAAAAGATACCTGCCAAAAACAATTTTCCATCACCAACATTGCAATTTGCAATAATGAGGACTTTTCATTTTCATTTAATATTTCATGTATCCTTTTAACTGATAACCAGAAGACGATGTTTCACAAAATCAACACGTTTGTGTGCATGCATGCACACACACACAAAAATAAATAAAGATAAGAGCCCATAGCATATCCTTTCTACCTGCCATTCAGATACAACGCCAACCAATGCAGTCCTAAGCAACTGTAGTCCAACATATGCCTCAAAACCCTAAAAACAAGTTCAGAGGCATGAAAAAATCTAGTAAGTTTGAACTCAAGTCAATGTGGTAAGTTCAAATAAGTCAAATCTGCATGCAAGCAAAATTTGTGTAGAATAATTTTGAAAAACAAAGGAAATACAGAGAGAGGGCGGATGAAAATCAAAGGCATATAAACTCATGCAATACTCAACTGCCACCAGTATGAAAATGGTTTAGTTTGAGCTTGCAGAAAAAAAGAAGCCTTTATTAGTTCAAATTTACAAGAAAAAGAAACCAATATTTACACTTCTCTCAGTAAAACACAATACTAAAACTAAGCCTATTCACAGGTGGACGAGTTCAAAGTCTCTCTACAGCTCTGTTGTAAGTCACTATATACAGGAAAGCACTGGACTTAAAAGTTTGCTTCTCCCACTTAAAAATTATATAATGGCTTGATCATAAGTGGTTTTAAGTCATAACTTCTTTGAAATCTACAAGAATGCGTTAATAAAGATCCACCCAGCTTACCAGGCTTCAGGGGAGGTGATGTTAAGATTTCATCACTGCAAACAAATCATCAGTCAAGGACATTATTATTACTATTTATTATTATAATCATTTGACTATCTAGAATGCATCGATCTTCCCCTTGTTTACCGAGTTCCAAACTAAGTGCTACCTTCACACCTAGAAGCCTGGTAGCCAGAAAACATGTACTACATATATATATATATATATCTCAAATAGGTGGCCCTAAGAGATTTAACCCTTGACATCAATCAATAGTGGGGCCAAGGGCTTTTTACCGCTAAGCCTAACCCTTGGGGTTAGTGAAACTAGATAGATAAATGTTGCACAGAAAAATTTCATATTAACTGGTAACGGTCAAAATTAATTCAATCACCTGCAAAATGAAAAGGATAGGACACAAGAGCCACAATTGGCCATCTACACCAGCTGTTTCTCCCCAGACAACATCCATTCTCTTGGCCTGAAAATAAAGATTAGAACTAAATATCAACAAATTATGCATTTGAAACAAAGGCATTTGGTATCCTACAATAACAAATTAAATCTAAAATTTGCAATGACAACAATAAGTAAGATACAAAAGAATGAAGACACAGGAAAGCATAGACACAGAAACCTAGATAAAGAATGCACAAATAATACAGTTAATATAAATCACTGACAAAGCAAACATAAATGTTCAGTGCATGAAGGTAATTTTGGTCATGACACCTTCCCAAGGGCAATACGAGTATAGAGTCTCTGGCGTTGATATCTGTTTTGCAGAAGCATGGCAACTCCTTGCATCATAGCCCATTGAAGGAAAAGTTGTACACCTCTCTGCACAATGTTTAACTAATTAGCAGGTAATGGAGCAAATGTAATTAGCAGGTAATGGAGCAAGAGTAACCTGCTTTTGCGCACAATTCGGCTGTCCTTTAATCTCCCATGTGAGACTAACAAGGGCCATAATCATAGCACAATAGTGATGGTAAATCCACCTGCAAAAGCATATTCAGTATCCTGTCTGCTACGTCAGGGATAAAACTAATAAACTAAGCAAGGAATATGCCATGATTGCACATTTTGACAAAAATGTCATATTGTTGTCCAATTACTTTCATTAATGAGCAAATAGAATCACAGGAGGAACACAGAAATCATTAATAAAAGTATCCAAATTGATAGTTAATATCGTTGATCTAATTCTTCAATATAGGTAGAGAGTTCTACTGCATGCCACAATATAATTCTCTTCCCACACTTTCTTTTTGCATGTTATATGCTTAAATCATACTCCTTATGTACTTGGAACAAGAAAAGGGAAAGCAAACTCCATGCTAAGGAAAAGGAGAATTCAGAGGACCAGCAACTCAAAAAATCTTTTCTCTTAATTGAAGTAACGAGATGAAATTAGCTAAAGCAAATAACATAACAACAAGACAGCATGTAAATTTAGAAGCTTCCAGATTGGAACTCAAAATAAGATGAAGTAATACTATTTCAAGCGCCAACTAAAACTGAATCCACATAGACCAAAACAAAAACAACAAAAGAAACCATGCAATGCAAAGATTAATAATTGTCTCGAATATGATCTTAATTCTCACCACTTACAGAAACGTGTGGCCCTTAGGTAGCTGGTATTGCCCCCAGATCTTTCAACAATATTCAAATTCCCCCCATCAACATTTTTTGGTTTATGACAAGTAAAGAACTGATGCTTAACTAACAGAAACTACCCAGTTGCTATTAAATTGAAGCTTCAAGAGATTACAAAAATTAATATGAACGTAACTTTAAATCATTGAAATTGCTTCTAGATAAAGTGAATCTTTAGAATACTCTCATGTTTAACAATTCTCCAGCCAAATAAGACCACACCATATAAAAATGATCATTTGAAGGGAATTATTAATCATCTTATTTCCATATGATAGGACTGAAGACCAAGAAGAAAAAAACAAGAAACAAATTAAGTACAATTCAGTGTGAACTGAGAATGATGATGGTTCTCATGTCCTATCAATCACAATCCCATAATGCCATAAAATCTTGACAAATAACGTAAAGCCCGTACTGGATCTTGATTAAAAGTCATGTATGTTGCCAAAATCATCATGTGCTTGTCAACAGGAAACAATTGTCATAACCTTAATCAACACCATAGCAGGTTGGTCTTTAGCATTTCAAGAAAAAAATTTCCTTGTCCTATACTTCCACTCATCAAATAAAAATAGCTTCACCAAGTTAGATATTGTCAAGCTGAAGCATAGCAACTATAAATTTATAATGGCCAACTTATACTCCTCATGAAAGTTGATAAGATCTGTATGAAAATTAGCATCCCGTTCACAAGGAACTAAGTTCTTTTAATCCACATGCAATGCACAAAACATAGGATGAACAACAAAGCAAGTGAAACTTCTTCCTTCATCTTTTCGTCAACTGATCCCACAAATCGTGCACGCAATACCCATATCTAACATATAAGTCCCTTCTTTTGAATGTCAATACTTTGAAATGCCTAAGCTTTGACTCTCAAGATTTTAGTTAGACATCACAAGACTCTACAAACAGCATCAAGGTGTAAAATCTATATAGAAGCAACCTTAAGTCAAATGAATTCATGATATATAAATGTGGAAAATATTAAAATCAATACCAACAGTTAATATGCTGCATAATAGAAACAAAAAGATATAAAAGAAAAACAACAAAAGAAGAAAAAGATAATATCAGTCAGAAAATATTAGAAAGAAGCTAATGGATGAATATATGATACTTGCATCCTTCACTCTTTCACAGGCTAAACGTTCGCAACTTCACACAAGTCATCCATATATACATATAGAAAAGGACATATTCCCCTAAAAACGAAAAATGATAATGATAAAAGGAGTGTAAGGAAATACCACGGGCGAATGTCACTTCCATTGAGTCGCAATATGTTCTCTCGCAAAGCCAAACCAGTGTATAGGAACAACAGCCACGCCTTGAGAACATATGCATATGGACAAATAAGGAGACAAAATATGCATTCACAGAAAAGGGAGAAGAAGGGAATGGAATAGGTAAAATACCTGGTACAGTTGAACAGGAAAAGCAGGCAAGCATCCGTCCCAGATCCAGGATCTTAAAATAAGTAGCGCTGAAGGAAAAAGAAGGAAAAGAAGTGCCGTTCTATCCTGCTCAACGGAGAAAGAGAGAAAGAGTCGAAATAAAAATAAAAATATAAAAGAAAAGGAAAAGAAAAGGGCAGGGAGGGATATACGTACTCTGTAAGCGTTGTACTCCTCTTTAACCTTCAACTGGACGTCTTTGCGAGAGGCTCGTACATTAATTGGCCCAATAAACATCTTGAGAAAACCAACTGAGGAACAATACAAAGGACTTGGCTTGAATGATTGGAAATTAAGTATAATTGAAACTGAAGTCAAAAAGAAAAATACCCTGAGGTTTGGTGGGAAGAAAAGCGGAAGCGTCGCCATCGTATATCAAACATTGAGCTCTCTGCAAATCTTCTTCGAGCTTGTCGGCCAACTTGGAATGAATAAGGGTGTTGGAACGAAGCGATGAACGCAAACGGCGGATGTTAGAGTCCAAGGAAAGAGCACGCTGTTTTAATAATTGCTCCTCACCAGATGTCCGATTAATAAGGGAAGAAGCCGAATCCTGCAACTCTTTTGCCTCTTCAATCACCCTCTCCACTTCCTCTTCAAGTTGCTTACCTGATTCATCCATGCCCATGGATTCCATCCTATGAGATGTTGATGTTGATGTTGATGCTGCCCCAAACTCAACTCTCTTATTATAAGAATCAGATCTCTATGCGTGTAAGTGTAAGTGTAAGTGTGCTATCTATCCTTAGTCCTTATTGTAACAATAACGCAACATAACATATTCGATTTCAAATTAAGAATTTAACCCAAACCCAAACACAGCCTCAGACCCAGCCACCTCCTCATTCCAGTCTCTAATTCCGATAGCTATTTTAATGTGTGGAAGACGGAAGCTGCTTTATAAATTAATAAATTATAATATAAGTATATAAAAGGAAAAGACTTGTTCCTCCTTTCCCTTTCTGTTCCACATATTTTACTACTTTACATTCACACCCCTTGCCCTTTCTTTTTATTTTGTAATTATGTATATCCAGTTCACCAAATCAAAACCAACCCTGCTCGTGCTCATGGATTCAGTTTGCAAATTTCAAAGTCAATAGCTCAGTTTCTCAGGGGTTGCGTCTGGCAATGGCAATCAGTACGGTAGGAGACTGACTAGGGGTTTGACTAACAGCAAATTAAGCATTCATTCCAAATATAATTTATGTATGTCACCTCAAAATTTTCTTCACCGTTTCATCAACACAACACCAACAAATTCTATATCTGGGTTGTTTCCGTACTGTAAATCGTTGGGTTTAAGGTCCTAACAAAATTTTTAATATTGATTAACTAATCTGTCTACTCGTATCATATATTATTACTAGCTAAAGCCTAAACCTAGTTTACTTATGTCATGCAACTAATGAAACATACAATACTCACTATTTACGAATAACAAATACGTAACGTAACTAACAAAAAGTCTTGATGAAGATGAAATTTTACCGTCCTCTTTCCAGTTTCCACTTCATAAGAGCTTATAGATGATTACAAAAAAAACTATTTGATGTCTAATTTTTTTGACTTTTTTAAGATAATAAAATATCAAATATATCCTAATTATATTTTTTAAAGATTTACCTTCCTAATAAACTTATTTGATAATTTAACATTAATCAGTCTCCAATAAGATCTACTATATACACTCTCCTTAAATAGTAAATGGACGATGGTAGTTGGCTCTAGCTCTCTTCTTCAGGTGGGTTACCTGCAATCTCTAATTAGAAATTTATGGTTACATCCACTTTAATTTTTAAGAACCGGACAAAGAAGGGCATAGAAAATTATATATGTTTGTCAAATGAGTTTAAGAAACAATGAGGTGCAAAGTATTTCCAAATAAATTTCTATGCCCCTGCGGTATCTTACATTTGCAGCAGTTCCAAGCTAACAATCCATCATAAAGCCACAATCGAGGCTTTAATTTAAACATTAGCTAGCCTCATCTAAAGAACATTGGACAGGGAAGGGACAGGTCAGCTCTAATTATATATTATCTTGTACAAGACATAAAGTTGATTCCAATCTCTATCCAACCAACATCCTTCAATATTTTCTTTGCAAAATTCAAACTCATAAATGCATAGCGCAATGATTTTAACACGAGAGCCTATCCATGAATTTGTTAATCCATATCATGATTCATGTCCCACTCCCACTAAGACCAAGATTGTGATGATACATAAAGATGAACACACCTACCATTTTTCACATTTAAAAGGAAAAGTAGTAAGAGGAATATCTGAACACCAAAAAAGCTGCAGCAGAAAGAAAGAAATGAAAGTACAACTCTGTACTAGTGTTGTTTTTGTGTAGATTCACCGGTCCAGTAAGTTTTGACGGCAAAAAGAATTTTCTCTGGATTAAAGGGTCCACTCTCATGGTCCATAATCTGGCTCTTCCACCTCATCCCATCCGTTATGCTCTTGATCTTCACAAGGAGCTCTACTGTATCCCTAAAAATAACTGTCCCTTCAGGCCTCAGAATTCTGTCCATCTCCAACAGAATGTAGGTGATGTCACACCTTCAATGAACAAATCAAACACTTGACACATATACATATATATTTACAAACTTACTAGGCGATGAAATTGACATACATACATATTATCGACAAATTGTATCTCAAGTGCTTTTTACCTGTCCTGGTATATACTGAACAGGCCACTAGCATGGATAAGATCATATGTTCTTGGATAGGTTGAAAATGCCTCACACCAATCTTGATATGTCCCAATGAGACCCCGTTCATATATGACCCCTAGAGTGTCTTGATTTGAATTGACAGGAACCACATTCATGACCCACACAGGATACTTCAACAGAGCCGCAGCAAATCCCCCCATGTAAGCGTTCATGTCCATTACATTACGATATCGTCCTTTGGCTAAGGGGCCAACTATACCTTTGTAATGTTTCACCCTGTCCTTCCATAGCTCATTATCCTCTTGGAACTTTTCTTCAGTGATGCCTGGTACTGAACCTCTACTGATTCTGGGAGGGAGAGCAAATGCTCGTTCAGGCCATTTCTCCAATGGACCGCCTGCTACTTCATCTGAGCTGCTTACCTCTGGGAGAGGTGTTATGCATGTTTCCATATCTCTGTACCTTTTGCACGTAATTAGATGCAAAAGTGAAAAAAGAAATTAAAGCAGTTAATTATAATAGAGCTAACTTTAACGTACAATTGAGAAATGGTGTGAGAGTACGGTACCAAGCAGTGTCTGGATTGTCTGACTTGCATATATGCGGTGTTTTATACACCCTCCTGTTCTTAATGCACTCAATGTGGTTGAGGGGCTTTCGCCAAATTGCCAAATCGTTCTTTTCGATCACTTTCTTCCAGCAGAGCCTCTTGGCAACATCCTCGATAGCATTTTGTTCTCGTCTCAAATCTTCTGTGGTTCTTTGCCAACCTCTCCAGTATTTCTTCCAACGGATAGGAGGACCCGAAAGAATCCAGTAACCACCTGGCCTTAAAATTCTGTCCACTTCAAGTAGATACAAACCATCTGTAACCATTGCCATAAATATAAATATTTAGATAATCCTAGGGAAAATTAGAAGATGTTTATGGTTTTGGAGAGTTTAATTAATTTATCTTTCCTCATGGCAGCCTAGTAGATAGCACCTTACCATGCTGATGCCAAGGGATCAAGCAACGGGAACAGTGAGCCATATCAAAAGCCCTGGCTGGATAAGGAAGCCGCTGAGAACCCATAATGCCAATCATAGCAGGAACTCCCCGTTCAAGTGCAAATTGTACTTGTGCTTCATGTGTATCCCTCGGAGCAAAAGACATTGCAAGGATATCCCTCCTCAAAAGGTATGCACCCCAACTTGCAACCTTAGCACCCATACCAACACCAACAATTAATAAGACGATGAAAAATAAACAAAAATATCGGCTACCAATCTTTTTCGACCATATATAGGAAAATGGTAAAGTATAAGCTTTTGTAATTTTACTTACACCACAGCCAGTATCTATTGCAGTTCTGATAGTTCCATCAGTAAGAGGAACGAGATCGTTAATGTCGTTTATATATGCATCAGCTCCATGAGGGAACATGGTGCCCCCACCAGGGAATCGGAAGCGATCACCCTCCACTTGAATCCAATTCTGAACAGCCTTCTCTATACTGAGCTCTTTATGGGGGATATTGTCATACCAGGCGTAGTCACGGCTCTGAGGCCATTTGAAGGGGGTTCTATATTTTGGTGGAGCAGGTATTAGGCAGCGAAGAATTTCTTCGGTTTTAGGGCAATGGCGCTCCCGATATTTCAACATTTTTCGATCAAATTTTCTGCCCCTCACTGGATCTTGGCAGGGAGTATATTCACTATAGGACATGTCACAAGGTGGAAACTTGTGCCCTGAAGCAGAATTATTAATTGCGATCTGATGATGACTATTGAAGTCCAAGACAGCTGATAATGGTGATGGATCGAGTGAGGAATTATTTTCGCCGGATGGAGGGGCAGTGGTATTACAACTGATTTTAGTGTAAACATCAGATTGATTTATAGGAGAAGTAGTTGTCTGCCAAGCTCCAAGAACATAAAACAATATGCAGAGGCCACTAACAGCTAAGATCCAAGTGAGACGCTTTCTCTTTGATTCCAGGTGATGAGGCTTCGGTGATCCATTGTAATCCTTAGCCATTTTTTTAAGTCCCTGCAATCATCTCAAAGACAAACCCACCCCAACAAAAAAGAACTCGTTAAGATGCGATCATATTTCGAACAAGGGAAGGAGGGTGATAACTAAAGAGTATATATTTGTGGAACTTAGAAATCCTCACAAAAGCTGACAAGCCAGATTACAGGTTAACATAGAAAGCTAATTGTTCATTGATCATGAAAGCTACAAAACGAACGTGGAATTTACACCTTACTAAAGATGCAGGAGTGAAGATTAGTGATATCCAACCAAATTTGAGAGACATTCTAACAATGTTCGAATTTCTTCTCTTTTCTTCTCCCCCTTTCCCCAAACCTCATCATATATATAATATATTGTAGTGGAAACAGAGCAAAGAAAATAAAAGGAGAGAGAGAGAGAGAGCGTATCAGGGGCATTCAAAGATTAATCTTCCTGACATAAACAAAAATATAATAATAATAATAATAAAATGGAAAAAGCAGTCAAAACAGGTTAAAGAAATTTTAAAAGTTCCACGAAGTAAAGCATTAGAACCAGTAGGTAAAAACTAGTATGGAGAGCAGAATCGAAATGAATCAGATAACAGGACCCAGTCAAAACCAATTAATTGAATCTAACAACAAAGCCTACTCAAAACTTTATAAAAGGGTATGGATAAGTACGTAGAACATTGCTTAAAGTTGTTTGTTTTTATATTATTAATCTTAAATAAGCCCAGAAAGAAACCTTGATCTGCTCTGCTGGAAACTCACAGCAAATGTATGCAGTTGCAACATACTTTCATATCAATATCTGTTTGAAAATAGGGAAAAAGAAAAGAAGAAAAGGAGTGCAAGAGCATACCTGTCCCGAGGCTGACGAGGGGAAGGTTCACAAGACAACAAAGACTACCTGACTTTAAAAATATTATGTTTAACCAAAGTAAACATGGAACGCTTAGATATCAGAGAAATGTAATTTTTGTTTGTTAATATTTATTTATTTATTTTCAAGATACGAGGAGTAGTGTAGCTAGCCTACTAAAGCAGGTAGACGATGGACATGGAGGCAGAAAGAGAGAGAGAGAGAGATGTCAGAATATTGTAAAAAAGGTATGATAGGAAAAGGAAGGTTAAAGGTATCCGGCATTACAGGAGATGGTGAGTGGTGAGTAAGAAATTGTTAAAATATAGAGGAATAGAGATATACTTAAGTTTAATTTATTTTTTATTTTTTTTATTTATTTATTTTTTTTTACCAAAGATGGAAGACAAGAAGAGGACTTTGGGACAGGAAGGTTGGATTTGGTCCAAACAGAGGACAACCTGATGGCAAAATATGAGCCTTCATAGGAGATTGACCAGCCCTTTTTTTCTCCCCTCCCCTCCCCTCCCCTCCATCTGTATTTCTTTTTTATCTTAAATTCCTTCTTTTAACTTATAATCCCCAGTTGCCATTGGTAGTCATGTTACATTACATTACATGTTACTCTTAATTAAGCAAGAGCCTGAGCCTGAGCCTGAGCCTAAGCCGATAGTAAGATCTTATTAAATTTTTGGAAGAAAGGGTAAAACCTAGATGTAGCAGTACCAGTAACAGTCAGAGTCAGTGCTGACTGCAATTAATCTTTCCCTGCTTATTGTATTAGTGTTTCCAGGCTTATGATTGTTTGCCGAATCAGATAAAACCTTACAAATTGGGATTTTAGTGCAATATAGCCTAAGCTTTAAGGTGATCAACAAGAACAAGGCAAGAAAAAACCTATCCAAATCCAAATGGATCATCACTACTTCGTATTTGGGCAAACAAGCAGAGATTCGACTTTCGACAGTCCAATACTGTACAATAGATTTATTGAAGTTTTCGGGCACGTGCATGGGATTCCAGTCCATTATATTTGCCATGCTGACATGATACTTGTTTCTTTGCAACAGATAACGGGTACGTACGTACGTATCCCCCACATAGTTGGTTGAATAGATTCTTCTTGGGATTGATGATATCATACAACCACCCTGTAAAATATATATTTAAGTGAAATCATGTGAGTCATCGATAATACAGTTGAATCAGAATAATTTTTTTTCCGGTTTGGCTGATAAAAAGCAGTCCTGTTATTGATGGAGACTTAGCAGAGCTGTAAACCACCATTTGCTTTTGTTTTTCATAAACAAAAAGTTTACTCCAAACTATAATGAAATATCATAGATATTTTATGTAAGATATCGGATTGGAATATGCAAATTGCACCTAATCTACAGAAGACCTAGAAAATTCATAATATTGAGAAGCATATAACCATTCATTTACAACTTAATAAAATTCAGACATTTGATGTGTCCATCTTATGTCGCCACTATAAAGAATAGTAGAAGAATCCCTATACTAATTTTTTTTAGAAAATAAAACTCTTTAACATAAAGTAGGACAGAACACATAACCTAGTTCTTACATTTACTTCCCACCACACACGACCCTAGCCACAGGAGAAGCTTCTACCTTACTAACCTCACTTGCATGATCTTCAAAACAGCCCCGGCCAGCCTGCCCACACAGTAGTTGCTACCCCCAATCTGTCCAATCAAGTTAGCATCGCTAGGAGTATATTGAGGATACGTTTCTTCATGCAGTACAAGATGATATGAACGTCAAAATCATCATAGAAATTCTGAAGCCCAAGTCATGCATCGAGCAATGCAATAAATTACCCAAAAAATTCAGCATAACCGAGTGAGTCACCACATGCTATTTTCCAACATCTCAAATTTTTTAGCAATAGAATCTTGATTCCTGTTTCTATATACTTCAACAAGTGATAAGATGGCCTTGGATATCATCCCTTTCTTCTGGTTCCCAACATAATTATTTTCACACTCAGGCCGAGCACTTGCAACCTTCAATGATGAGCCTAGCACCTTAAACCAGTCCTCAAGAAAGGATGCTTTCTATATGAACACAGTAAGAGAATGAAACAAAAACTTAAGAAAAATATAAGAGTATCTAAAAGTAAAGCTGGACATGTATAAACAAATGTCAACTAGAAAGCAATGTAGTAGGTAAGTGCTCTTTCCTTTTATTATAAGTTAATATTGGAAAAGATTAAGCAAGAATAACTCACCATGTGAACGCAGCCTAATAAGTCAACTTCTTTAACTAGGCTCTCAAATGATAAGGACACAACAAAGAGCACTACATAACATTTGCTTATTTTACAACATATTTGTAGGCGAAAATGTCAATAGCAATAATAACCATAATATTTCATAGCATTTTCATGTAGTATTTGCAAATATGAAATGCTTACTTTCACTAGGAATTCATTCAGAGGTTGATGATTGGTACTTGAAGCAAGACTAAGAACATGAAGCATGGTTGATGTCAACTGTAACAGGAAAACGATAATTAGGAATGGCGACTAAGAAAAAGAATGTGCGTCTACATAAACTCTTAAAATCCCCTCTATCCACATTATTGATGAAATTTTTTATTACCAAAAAAAATTTAAACAAAATTACCCATAACACCACAATAATTGATCTAAACAAAATAAAATTGCTTATTAAACTCACTTTTATAAAACCTACTCTTTTTTTTCTCCCAATTGTAATATAGCAATTAATCTGTCATTTTTTTTTTTCAATGCCCTTTCCAGAAAATAGAAAATCTAAGAATATCAAGAATTTAAAGTACTGATAAAAGATTCATTACTTTCTAACTTTACTCAAGAACGGTTACATGGGATGCGCCATACAAAAGTTACTAACCCTTTTACAACACTGTCAAATGATAATCCTTATGCGGTATAATTGTCCTTCAGAAATAGCACAGCCACTCATCCTCAATGGTAATTTTTTTTTTAAATTTAACAGGTGCAAGCATTACTGAATGACTGCATAACTATTTAACTAGATTTCTTAACTATGGAGCACTGTCTCATCCAATAGTGCACAATAATACAGTCAACAAAGTCAAATTGTAGATAATCTATCCATACTCGCTTCGGGTGTTACAAGAACAGCAAGCAGTAATTATTCCACATAAATGATTTTCTTCTTTTTTTTATAAGGAAAAAAAAAAAAAAACCTTCTCAAAGTTTCAAGGGTCAAAAAAGAAGAAAAAGAATGATAAAGAATGGCCAGTAGGTCTNAAGCAGTAATTATTCCACATAAATGATTTTCTTCTTTTTTTTATAAGGAAAAAAAAAAACCTTCTCAAAGTTTCAAGGGTCAAAAAAGAAGAAAAAGAATGATAAAGAATGGCCAGTAGGTCTTAAACTGTGACAACTGCTTTTCACTCTTCAATTCTAAGTAATGATGTCTGTTCAGAATCGATGAAATGGATTAGTCAACCTCAATTTAACAGTGTGGGTTCGAAGCACCAATAAATACATAAAAATCACCAAGAGAACATAGCTGAGTACACAAGCCATTTACACAAGGACAAAGAAGGCAGAAAAAAAGAAGAAAGCCATAAAATAATAATAATAAAAAGGACTAGTCCATTATTCCATTTCAACTACAAGTTTGGGATTGACACTTAGTAAAACCTTCTATGTACTCCAACTACTAATGGTTGCCTACATGCATTTTTGTTCAAAATTCTGCTTAATCTGTATTCAAATGTCAAGTTGTCCATTTCAGTGATTTCATATCTTACTAATATTTGGCAATCATGACTAGATGCAAAATTCCATATGACATAGATTAGATTATTGCTATGAGGTATATCATTTAGAAGCTTGACCTGCTTCTCAAGCGCAACCCTATATTTGAAGCTTGATGGAGCTGAAATTTGGTCTGAACCTATATTCTCAAGTATATGTTCCACTCCTTGCACAACATCTGAGAAGGAATCCCCATAATCTGCATCAAACAAACAGGAAGAAGGAAAGGAAAATATTATCCAGACTTAGCATTTTAAGGGGTAGATGAAAAGCCTGAGACTAAAATCTGCAAGCAGTGTGCACAGTTATTGATTCACTTAGAAGAAGTTTATCCATCACTGTAAAGATTGTATTTAAGCGAGATTAAGTTTTAAACATGCTGATGACCACGTAGAACATCATTGAGTTGCCAGGGAAAATCAAAAACACAATTAGCTTTTAAACAAGGCAACAGGAACCGGGAAGAACCTACTAACCAAAAACTGATGATGGCACAGCCAAAGCAGAAGCAGCCTGTATCCTGATCTTAAAATTAGAAGAGTCACGTAGTAGTAGTAAGAGAATGCTAAAAACAGATGGAGCCCTGAAAGAAAAGTATATATGCATGAGTACTTTTATACAAAAATGCAGCTGAATATTTAATGAGCATAAATGCAAATATGGAATATTTAGGTCTAGTAAAAAAAAAACACACACTGGCCAATCATGTAAATGATATGAAATAGTTAAATAAAATTACCGACAAGAAATTTATAGCCTCCACTTAGCATAGATTTTGTACCACGAAGAAACATAATTAACCGTGTCAATATGAGAGAGAGACAAAAGAATTGAAAAAAAAAAAAATGGACCATGAGAAAATAGATCATTTCTAATGTGAAGACTTAAGATTGAAAAGCATATACATAACATTTCTTAGAAAAATATATAAATGTACCATTACCCCTTCCCCCAAGTTAACAACCATGGTGTAAATGAGATTTAATCTCAGGACTCCTTTTGCATTGACAAGAGACCTTACCAGTTAAACTAGATAGCACTCATAATATACCTCAACTTAGGTTAAGAATAAATTTGGCTCAAGTAGGTCCTGGTATAGGGCGTTGAAAAGAGAGACAAAAAGTCAATAGTTGAAGACATCGATTTAGTTTCAAATCAGTCATTTATTTTTACATATCTACTTCTGTAAAAATAATTAACTAAAAAGACGAGCTAGTGATAGTATCCCATAAATGAAAAAGACCAGACAATCCAAAACCTCAGAAAAATTAGAATCGAAGTATGGCAATCTTGATGCATATAGAAACATTCCAAAGGTGAAAACTACTATGTTCACTTATCGAAGATATTAGTCCAAAGTAAGGATATAAGACCTAATTACTTCAAGCAATTCAAATGTATCTTTCCATAGATTTTGTACAAAAAGCAAGTAAAAGCACAAATATCCAACACTTCAACCAAGCAAATGCAAACAACTGTTTTTGCCTTACCAATCCATCTCTTGGAGGCTTAGTGTCTCATTTAAAAAGAGGTTACTCAATGCATGGCAAACGTTCCATTGGACCTGTTACATATGCAACCAAATTTAAGAAGAGAGCATAACAGAAGATGATGTGAACAAATACCATCACATATAATTAACGACAATTTTCATTTTTCCATTAGTAATAAGAAAATGATACCTTAACATTTCCAGTTGTAACACAAGAAAGAAATGCTTGCACCATTCTCTCCAGCCAACGTGAATCTCTTAGAGACGCGGGATGGGATGAATTTACAAATCCACAACCTCCCAACTTATCAGCGCTTGCTGGTATTGCCTCAATATTGTTGGTTGTCAAATATAAGCACGAGTGGTCCATTGCCTTAACATGCGCACCTGAAGAACTTGTATATATGACAAATCTTGAGAGATTTCCAAGAGCCCTCACAGCATTTGATTTTATCTAACAGCAGGTGAAAAGAAAGACCTTGGTAAAGATAGAATTCTAAGTTAACATCGAATATACTAATAACCAATGCTAACTAGTACATAAATCCCAAGAAGCAAGGATGACCTGTAAAATTTTACTAGGGTAACAACCAGAATACTATAACAATCATAGAAATAAAGGAACTTATGGTAATCCATTCTAAGGGTCTCACCTATTATTCACATCAGATAACAATCCAGACAAATTTCATCCAACATACAAGTAACTCATCTACTATAATTATACACTATTGCATGCATTTGCACCCCACTAATCATATTTCCTATACTTAGAGCTCAAACAAGAAAGTCAGACATAAGATCGCTAAAAAGTTATTAACAGTTCAAGTTATGTGAAGTAAAATGCCCTAATTCCCGCAACCACCATCCCACTTACCTTAATGAAGTATTAATATATATTAGTATTAAAAATAAAATAAATATAAATATAACTGCATTTTTGGCATGGAGATAAGCCACAACCTTAGAAAACCATACCCCAAAAGCTAGCTATTGAAGTCGGAGAGCATAAAGCCATATACAAAAATCCCACACAAGAAGCCCACACTTTCAATGTGAGATTCAAGTTCCATACCTTACAATTAGGATCCTAATATTCTACCATGCTTTGCAACCCAACGCCCACGAAAGCTGGCTATGCACTAATCCCTTGACTAGTCCCAGGCAAACACTGGAATGCTGGTGTCACCACCTATGACGCATAATTGCAACTAGAGACATGATGTAGGCTACGATAACAATTATTAAGAACCTTGAAGAAACCACACCCCAAAAGCTAACTATTAAAGTGGAAGAGCCCAAAGCCTTATAAATCACACACTTCCAATATAGGATTCAAGTCTCATACCTTGCAAGTAGAATCTTAACATTTCACAACGCTCCCAATGTTAGGCCACCAATTCAGTTCACTTATGCTAGAAGGGGAAGGAATTTATAGTAAAATGGGTGAAAAGGTCATTTGAAGTGTAACAAAAGAGGGCATTTTGGTCATTGTAGTTGTTGATATTAGTAAGTAGTAGATATGGTAATTGATTAGCTATGTGATGTGGGGAGTTAATCGTGGTTGGGAGGGGGAGAGATAGGAGGCTCTTGAATTCCTCCTTAATTTTGTAATTGTTGTTTGTATGCTCTAATATACTTCTGAGATCAGTTTCTTTTAGCTCATTTCTTCTCTTTTCATATCAATTCCTGTCTGTTCTTTCAATTTACGTGTTTCACTGTTTGGGACTCTATCATTAACATGCATTAAAATTACAACCCTGAAGAAAGACAGCAGCTTAAGCATTCATGAAGAGAGGTAGACAAGGTAGATAGCTAGAGAAAAGAATGCTTGTACATCAAACCTTCCCCATCAACAGATAAAACTATGTGTGTACTAAAAAGTAGCAAACAGGATTTTTTTAAAAAAAAAAAAAGAAAAAGTTATAACTGGCTTGCCATTGAGCATGTTTTACCTTGTCTCCCTCCTTTGTTAAACGCAAAGCACATTCAGTCAAAGATTCCATCATTTGGGAGTTCAAGTTTGAGTCTATCAAAGAATAAATAAATCATTGAAAAAAAATTGAAAAAACATTTACTTTTAGATTATGTAAGACTTGATATTTACTATGGTTACCCTTATGCCCACCTATAGATGGTTTAAAAGGAAAATCATCTATACAGTGGCGAAGAGAATCACATATGTTTGCCAAAGCCCACGAAGCTGTTATCCGCACCTAAAATGAGAAGTAACAAGAAAGTATTATTAACTTGCTAAGAAACAGATATGCAATGTACCATTCAGAAAATGTAGATTAACTAAGAGTATATTAAGAAAATTACCGACACCAAGGGATCGTGGGTGTTAATCTCAACAGCATGGATAAATTTGTCTAGGATCTCTGCACTATAGAGGTCAAGTTCTCTGTAAATTCCCTATCCAATTCTTACAAAAGAACAAATTAATAAAATATTATAAAAATAAGGGTTGATCATTAAACAACATTTCACAATCACCTCAGAGAAATTAGTGGAAAACATGAGATAACACCAATGGCACGACAAGCAGCTGACCTAACTGAAGGAACCTCATCATGTAAAGCCGCATTGATCTACAAAATATTCAGGTATAATCAGTAACCAACTTGACAAACAGTGTGTACTACTGGCCATGCTGCAGATGCGACAACAAAATTCAAGTAAATATTGAAGACTTACAAGAGAACTTATAATGAAGTCCTGTGTCACTTTCACAAGAGAGAAGAACACAGAAGAAGTAATACCCGCAAAACAAGTAACTGCTGCAGTTCTCACCTTCAAGAGGAAAGTAAGAGTTCAGAGTCAAGAAACGTCCATCTTCTTATGAGTTACTTACCATCTCAAGTCCTATGGAATAATTTACCCTTATAGAGACTATATCAAAAAGATACAATAGCAGTACTGGAGTTCCATAAATTCTAAATGATACAAATAAGACACCTAAAAAAATAAATAAATAAAGGTTTTGACATTTCAGGCTTGTTCGAGCTCTCCTTCAATTGGTCAACATAACATCTTCATAACCACATAGATATAACAGATAAAAACACTGCATGCATCTCTCAGAAGTTACTCTATTGAAGTACAACTTGAATATTAGGCATCCAAAGATGCAGAGACTAGATTTGAAAGAAACCATTTTCCACACTAAATCCTTTAATTTCAAACTTTATCACTTTCAATCAGATATCTATCTCATGATGAAAAATAAACGAAAAGAAAAGAAAATAGCTAAAAATAAAAATTTCCTCCGTTATTTAGGGCAGGGTGACAGAAACAGATCTATGAAACATTGAAGAATCTAGGATCTGCAGTAGTCAGTCAACTATATGACAGCATGAAAGGTCAATTTTACAGAAGGCCAATTGCAAGATGACAACAGGATTCCATTAACTGCACTCTCGAGTTCAACAGACAGGAAGGAACTCTTGTCCTTCAGAACTCAAATTTGGTATTCGAATGAGTAGTGCTTTAAGTTTACTACGTAAGCATTAGCAAATTTAAGGTACATCCAATACCTTTTTAAAATAAAAAAAAAAAAATTAATATAAAAGAATTATGAGACAGAAAAATATGTGTTAGATGATAAACAAGTTACAAAAAAGGGAAGCGGACAACAAAAGGGAGGTTAAGCTGTCCTCAAGACCCTGAAAGGGTTCCAAGAGCTAAACAAAAAAATGGTTATCCCAAACAAAGGATAACAAGAGACCCTTTATCAGAACTCGACAAAATCCCTTCCCTAATTAGATCATAGAAGCTTCCAATTTTTATGAATAAAGAAGACACTTCCCCTTAAAACTTAAAACAATTATGAACAAAATCCACAAAATTCTTCAACACCAGAGATATAAATGGAGGTCTATTGGTTTAAATAGCAAAGAAATTCTAACCAACCATCGCAGAAGTATGCTGCAAAATAAGTGGCATATGCTTCTCAATTGTCTCAGACCACTGCTCACTTCCAGAATGCGAAGGATTTTCTTCTTCCCTGATATCCTCTAGACTCTCTTGCTCATATAATGGCGCTGATGATACTTTTTTTGTCCTTATGCAATCAGAAGTAAATGGGGTATCCAATAATTTACAATCTAAAAGACCCTCAGTTCCTTTAAATCCAGATATTGCTCTAAGACATTCATCCAAAACCTGAAAATTAAATATGCATTGGAAAACATGACAGATGTATCATGTCTAACAAAAAGAGGAAAATGGAAAAGGAATCAAGAAAAAAAAAAGTGTAATTACTCTTACAAAATATCCACAAGCAGGAGGAGTAATAAAAATGGATCTTTAACATACTTCCAATGAGGATTATTATATCGGAAAGGCTTATTTCATATGTCCAGTATCTTTCAACCCCAAGTACTAAAGGAGTATACTATCCATGACAGACACTTACTCAAGTAATAGAACTAAAGGCAGAATAGTAATAAGAAAATCAGAACAGAGAATACAAACAAAGAGGCGAATAAGAGCACAGTAATCATGGCACATAACAATTTTAAGCCATTTATGAAGATCATTCTCAAGATGACTGAGACAACAATTTTTGACATGTATTTATTTACTCAATTCAGAAAAAGGTTTGGAAATCTAGGAGATCAAAATTTAAGAGTGTGCAATATCCAAATAAAAGTGGATTTGGAGTGGATGTCATCGTTTAGCCATATGTGAAACATAACCAGATTGCCATTACTTTTTCACAAAAACAAGGTTAGAAAAATTCAAGCTCAGTAAAGTTCAGCTAAATTTATAGCAATCATCTAATCTATAGTTACTGAGTGTATGTATATGAAGCATGCAGATACAACTACAAAGTACGATTATGGAAGAAAAAAAAATGCATTTGTCAACTAGTAGATAACTGAAGATCATAAATTTACTGTTTTTAATTTATTTAAAAAAGAAAATGGAACAAAGGTTTCGATTCTAATGAACTTCATGAATCAATTTCTCTCCCAAAATTCTGAACACCACATCCAATCAAGAGTGGTAAAGCATAAATTTAAATTTTCACAAAATCTTTAAGGGCAGGAGAGCCCCCAGCAAATGCAAAATATACGATAGACATATCTTTTAAAATTCCAGTCTTCATATTTCCTAAATAGAATCACCAGTAAAAATGAAAAATAAAAGACAAAACAAAATTTCTACACTGAGTCAAAACTAAGGAACAATTAAATAAAAGGAGAACTTCAAAAATATCTTTACTTTTACGTGTAATTTCAAAAATAATTCCGGTTTCAAAATTTTCTACGCATAGCCCTCGAGCTGCCCCAAGTTGCCAAGTAGTAGTTGTGCTCGATAGCTCAACAACAATCAAGCTGTCAAGCTTTCAAGGAAAGGGCTATAATGTGAAATCATTATAAATTGGAATTATTTTTAAGGAAGCACTTAAAAATAAGGCTATTTTGTTAATTTTGTATAAAACAAATGTAAGGATATCATAAGGGTAACAAGTGGTATGCAGTAAGAAACTTCATATATGTGGTTCTTTTGTTTTGCTATCTATTAATCAGTGATAATTATTCATTAAATTTTTTTAAGTTCTAATCTACTATTTAATGGCCTTAAAAATTTGATAAATCCAACCACACATAACCTGCATAAATTTGTGTTGCTTCGGACTTCCACAGTAATGAATCTTTGGGAGATTTAGTACCTTGATAGCAGCTGTAATGACTTTTTCCCCAATGAAACCAACAGGGTTTCCATGTCCCTTCCATGCCTTTGTCGGAGCTTCCGCCTTAGCTGCTTTCAAAATTTTGAAAACAATCGTGGAAACATGTGCCCAACAAGCTAACATAATGGTTGGATAATTATGTGACACTGCTTTGAGGGCCTGCAACACATAATGTTTGAATTTACAATGTAAAATCTTTGTAAAACAAAATATCATTACACTTAACGGCAACAATATCTTGTCAGTTTATTTAATCTTCAACTGCCTCATTTCTGTCCCTGGTGTGACTTACAAAACTGATTTTAAACAGATTAGTAATTACCAATATGTTTGACCAATGCTTCAACTTTTGATAGAAAGATTGCACCACATTGATACTGCCCCATAGGTATAAATGATGATTTATAACCTGGCTCTTCTTCTTTAAACTCTGTGTCTTACCTTCCAATCAACCATGTATGTATATCGGAACTTTTTATTTTAACAAGCAGATTTTAATCAAGTTTATGTCATTCATCCAAACAATATACAAATTTTCATCGCCGAATGGTATTTAACCATGGCCATTTGGATTTTCAAAATAAAAGAGATTACTACTAATTGCAATGAACCAAAACATTTTTAACATCTCTACATTTATTGATTTACCTGAAGAGCCTCAAAGCATATTGTTGGGCTCATTAGTCGTTCAGAACACTGAAACAATGTAAAAAGAACACGTGACCTCCTTTCAGCCTCAACAGAACCTGAAAAAAGAGCTTTGATTTTTTTCATAAATATAATACATGAATCCATTAATATAATAGAAGCACCAGAGCTAAAGGGGAGACAGCAATAACAAAACAGAAGACCAATGTGAAAAGGGATTTCAATTTCCAGATCCTAGCAAGATTAGTTTACATCAAACAAACTGTAGAGAGTAACATGTATACATTCAAAGAACAATTATGGATCATCTTTAATGGAATAATGCTAAATAAATTCTTAAGATTATGAATAAAAGTAGGTTTATTTACAGTGTATGTCATTCAAATCAAATCAGTTAACCATGTACCGTTACAAATCAGTACTTCAATCAAATTAATCAGACATTATATTGCATCTACCATTCACACACAACTCACACACCCATGTATACTGGACAAAAGTAGGAGCTCCAGACATTTATTAAGAGAGAGAAGAAGAAGAAAGAAGAAAGGAATACACAAATGAGAACCTCACTTCTTTAAGTTATCCAACAAAAATACCAATTTTTATTTCTAACTTATTGGGAGACACTAGAGATTGTTTTACAAAAGTATAATCTGATTAATTCAGTTCTCTTAGTTTGTATTACCAAGGCAAAAGCTGTCTATCCATTGAAAGACATCACATGAATATAAACACGATGAAACTAAAGCTAACCAGCTGACATTTCCTCCGACAACATTTCTTTCACTTGAAGTGGGGGAGGTGAGGCAGAAAGAGCTACCGTTATGCAGCTAATAGAAGCAGCCTGGCAGAATAGGAATAATTAGTATTATAATACAGACATCATGGATAAACCATGATCCCTTGCCCTTACCCCAAAATATAGTATAAAAAAGGCAAAACTAACCAGAAGACCAGTTTGATCACTTTTGAATGGAAATCCCTCTTCAATCCTTGATTGTAGAGAACTGATTACTGTCGGCAACAACTCTCCAGGCATCCTTGAATATCTGCATAATAATCACCAAAAGATAGGGGAAAAAGGAGAATAAGCACACACAGACAAATGTTTAATCAAAAGATGAAGACAGGCAAAACATAAAATTACTGGAGGCAGAAAAAGCCAGCACCAGAGCCCTTGACAGTCAATAAAAATCTAATAAAAACCGGAGCATGCTATGATAAAGGATCAAGGTTCTCTTTCCTGTTCATCACTCAACACATCAGCAGAAAGTAGTATTTCAAAAAGTCCTATCAGATCCACTACATACAATTAATCAATCAAGTAGCAAATCTCAGTCCTCACTAAATTATTATGAACACGATAAAATTATAAGGTTTTCTAATTGCACAGAACTTACTAGAAACTATCAGTAACTTCCAAGACTACTAGAAGACAACATCTTTATGGGATAAGAATCTATAAAAAGCCAATTTATGGTTTAAACTACTTACAGACTACATGTAGAACATGAAATGCTCAGCATAAAAATTATGCATATAAACAAGTGTTACTTTAAGAATCCATTAATTCCCAGGGTAGCCCTCTTTGATTCTCAAACACTTTCTCTAGATTTTATTATTTTAAAAAGTTTTAGACAACCATCAAATATCCCTCATATTAGTGAAGCTTTTAAAAAGCGAACTTGTACATTTATAAACATACTGTACTGACATTTAAGATATTTATACACAATAGGTGCTGCAGATACATCTCTACATGTCAAAGAATCAGAATTTTTGAAAAAGACTTAAGTTATAGAAGTAGCCTACAAGGTTTTCCAATTCCTTTTACAGTTTTTGCAGTGATACAGAGTGGAATCACTAGCATTTCAAACAATGCACCCCACAATGTATTATAAAAATCTTGCAATTCTAAGTTTTATGAGCTAGATATTGAAATTAAGACAAGGTTCAAATCAGGACAGCAACACTAGTCTTGGCAGTTGCCTGGTGGTTGAAGACTAAATAAGCAGGTAAAGGAATTTCTAGCTCAAAAGTTGGTGAAGAAGTGTGGTTTTAGGATTTCAAATGCATGATCAGAAGATACATGCAAGGGTCAAATAGAGGAAAAATAAACTAAGTTCAGGTTCTGGTTGCTCTAAACAGCAACCTTTCTAATCTTGGAAATTCTTCCAACAATTGATGAACAAATACATCAGAATATGAAGGTTTTTAGATTCAAAGAAGAAAGAGAAACAGTCAACCGATAAAAATTCAAGGTAATCACGCCTAAAATTCCTGGGTAATTGCATGTCGGAGAAGAATGTGGAGCTCTAAGAGCTGCTAAAAATTTATTTATCTTCATTAAGTTAGTAGTTTACGAAGAACTTAAATGCTCCAATTTGCTGTAAACAATACTTGTTAAACTTTGAGTCTCAACTAAATCACACAGAGGCCAAATAAGCTAGGGATCTCTCAATGTATACATTAAGGGCATACGTTAAGAATATTAAAATGGAAAGTAAAAAATGTTAGTTTATTATTCAAGGAAATCAAAGTTAAGGAACATGCTAAGAATATAAAAAATGGTAAGTAATAAATGTTATCTTACTCTTTAAGGAAGTCAAAGTCATTTACTAACAATCAGATAGTCATTTATTAACAAAATGATATTTCTTTATACAGAAAGATTACATTTATTACTTGCCTTTGAACTTTTAAACAGCATACGTTAAGATAACCCATAAAATAGTTAGACTCAGAATAAAGCTCTAAACCGCAATTACAACTTATGTCTAACAATCAAGAAATCTCTAAAACATCTGTAGTGACTATATTTAAGAAAACATATAAGCAACACTTGAAAAAGACTTGATATTACATGAATAAGGCTACCAAAGATTCCATATAAGCCAGATGTCAAACTTTAAAAAAATTTTGTTAATTATCTAACATCATGCAAATGCAAATGAGCGTCTAAATTTTAAATTTCAAAAATGTAGATACAAGCAACCATTTCTCAAACACATGAAGAAATTAGAGTGTGGGTAATCAAGTGCTACATCATAAGGACATTATAAATGCAATATAAACACTATAAAAAAGTAAATGATTTTCAATTAAGGAAAGTGGAACATCTTGAGAACCATGAGATAACTCTGAGAAGAAGGATTCATACGGTGTGCATGATATCAAAAGCATAAGAATCTTGAACAAGGATGCCAACAATTTATCATGAGTTTCACGTTGGATTAAGTAAACAATACCTACACCATAAATAAATATATACATGTTAATAATATTGATGACAATCATAATAATAATAATAATAACAACAACAACAAAAAGGAAAATATAATAGTCAAGCATGTGAAAAGTAAACATGACAATTAAAAGAGAGCACTAAACAGGACCACTGTCTGCTCCCAACTGACTAAATTGCAAAACACAATAGCTTCCATGTACCACTATGAAGTTGCATTAGAATCTGTCCAAGAGAACTTGAGAGTGCCATGAATGATCCACATCTAACAGATTCTTTGTATTCTGCTACCTGCAGAAAGACAGATGAAGGCCCATCCATCATAACTGCCAGAGTTGAGGCAGATGCCATTCGTGCCTAGGCACCAGAAAGTAGCATATGTAAGGTAGGAGCAGAGCTGAGGTAACATCATAATGATGAAAAGACATAAGAAAACTGCAACAAATGGAAAGACATGATTACAAATGAAAAAATAGAAATTACTTCTCATGTTGCAGAATGCATGCAACAAAATTATATAGATAAATTATGGGGCCTGGACGGTAAACCAGACCAACAACAATCACTCTACCAACAGTCCAAATAGACTAATACCTTCAAGTAAGGATCAAACAGCAAGCATGTCATTAGAGTTGCTTCAAACTTCCTGCAAACAAACAACATAAGACAAGTCAATGAATAAGATAACTTTGTATGAAAATATTACAGAACAGAACAAAAAAACAAAAAATGAAGCACAATCTTGCACCTCGGTCGTAGTACATCGTTAGTTGGCAAAAGAATTGTCCATTGGGTCGTAAATGATTTAGGATCAGCTCGACAAAGATCCTTCACCCAGGAAAAGATAAGGATTAGAAGTATTCTTGGAAACTTATAAGAGTTTGCTAACAGCTAGTTTAATGTTATACATACATTCTGCAAGCTATGCAAACAGAAAAGGTAAAACTAAGAAACACAGCAGACTTCCCAACAAGATCACATCAAACATGGACTGAGTAAATAAAAATATAGCACATTGGCCAAGAAATAATTAAAAAAAAAAAAAGAGTAAAATCAAACCATATCAAACTGACTGAAGAGAAAGAAGAAATAAGCACAAAGGTTAGATGATTACTTTGATTATAAATTTTCAATTCTTCTTATAGGTAGTTGCTTAGAAGTCATCAACAGAGGAAGAATGGATTGAACATGATTCCGAAATGCCAACTCAACCAAGAATATGAAGAACTTGAATTTTCATACTATTTCTGTTTAATAGTACAATAATAACACAGACAAGTTTACACAGACCCGGGCCTTCTTAAATAATGATTCTTCTGAAATACATAAAAGGATTTGAAGATCCCCAAAAGAACTTTTCTCTTTAGCTTATTACTTTTTCCTTCTTTCAAAATTCCACAAGATCTGATCTAAATTGGAAATAACATACATGGTCAAGCAGCTATAGCCCAAGATTTAGTGAGGGAATATCCTGTATTAAGCTAGTTTACTGATTTTATGTGCACCTTAAATTACCAGTTACATTGCTAAACAACAGTTACAACACCGATAACCTCAAATACTATAACAATTTATGGCGGCTTCAATAGCAGAAATATAACATTTCCTCATAATTCGGTTACAGCATTAAATACGTCAAACACCTAGAAATCAACATAAGCTAACACACATAAGCACGTAAAAAAAGGTCTCGTGTGCCCATCCTGGTTTACTATAAACATTGCCCCATGTTCACAATACATTGTTCTACCAATACAATCATCCAAATCCTCTGACCCCGAGTAATGCCATTTCCAGTTAGCATGTTAAAGTTTTACTCCCAACTCCTGTCAAAAACAATTTGCTAGTATCCAGTATGAATTTGATTCATGACATTCTGGAAAAACCTGAAATAGCCTATCACATCAGAGTAAAACCTTTAAGTATAAAAACATCAGGAAGCTGGTAAAAGCATAAGAAAAGATGGTGTTGTGAACTTACCTGCAAGCAAGCAATGGCAGCTACTCTAACTTCAGAACTCTGAACACTATCAGGGTCTTTAAGTGATCCATCACTGTCACTGTAATCTGAATCTGATGAAGTAAAATTGACTGTAGAAGATTCGTGATTAGCAGAAACTTGAGAATCCGAAGCTTTTGGCTGCTTGATATTTACGCTGTCATTCTTACGCAAGTGTGGAGGTCTATATGGAGTATGATCTTTCCTTTTAGGCTCTTCCGAAGTCAAATTAAGACTACATAAACCACACATGCTACGACCAACAGCTGGAGATGAAAGTTGAGGTCTGCTAGTAAGGCCATAAACAAAGAACAATCTCAATGTTGCTACAAAACCTGACACCTGAAAGAATGTTTTAGTTCAGAAAGCATAGAAACAACAGTTCCAAACAATTAACAAATATTAATTTTTTGAAATACTCAAGTAAGATAAATGAACTTACATGATCAGATAAGGAACATTTTGGATCTATAAGAACCAGATGTAGACAATTCAGTAGAGATGAATAGAACCTGCAGCAATTATACAGCACCACCTCTTAAACATGAAATGTTTTGAGATGAATAAATTAAAAAGTAAAAATATATATTAAAAATGAATCTTGCCTGATTAATCCTTTTCTAATTTCCCCTTTCCTTTTGCTGGTGAAGGAAAGAGGGAGAGAGGAAAGAAATTATTACCTGGACAAAATACTGCCTTCCACAAGCACGGTTTTAGACGCGAGGACATCCATTACTTTTCTGAGAACCTAATTAACAAAAAAAGGCACACAAATACACATGTATTTGTAACTTAACTATTTATAAATATTTAAGCAAAAAGGCAAAGGAGATACCTCAATTGTAGACTTCCAGATATCAACAGGAAAAAGTGACCCATCCCTTGAGAATGCTTGAGCAAGCATAGTAAGGGAAAGAGTTAGAACTTCCCATAAAGAAGTGTATCTAGGTAACTTCACCCCAGTTTCAGCATTAGACCTGGAGTTGTTAGCAGTTGAGTTATATAAGTAGACGAATGCTGCATGAAAGCATCCAAGGGTATGGAGAAGGAATTTCACTAGCTGAATGTTTTCTAAGGGCGACAATTTGCCTTCATACACATTGGTAAGACGTCTGCGAGAGTGAATATTTATAATGAGTGTCTGAATTTATTTCGAATGCATGAGAATTAAGTTTCTTTTTTTTTAACAGATGATAAAATGATATCAAACGATACCTTATAGTCTCCAGACATTCCATAACAGGTTTAATTGTAGTTGCATTTGACGAAACAACAGATTTACCAAAGAAAAATGCAACAATGTTTCGAAAGGAGTCAATGATGAGAGAAAAGGAAGACGAGTTAAATTCAAAGGAAACACGATGACATATGCTGTGAATCTGAGACAGGCAAAGAACAAAAATAATCAGAAAAATATAATGAACCACAAAAAGCAAAAAGCAAAAGCAAAAAAGTGACAGCATACGAAGTGGCAAGCATGTGTAAATGTTATAGGGGTCGCTTCTCCTTCTCCTTCTCCTTCTCTAGAAGTATTTGCAACCAATTCCAGCAAAAACAACAAATCGGACGTGACCTGTATTTATTTTATTTACAAAAACTAAGTACCGAGAACAACTATTAAATCTTATGAATATGTCAGTGTAGTAAGAAAATTAGATAATTGAATGACTACCTCGTGAGAAGGGAGATCGGAAGCAGCAGAGATGAAAGAATGGATGTTGGAGAAGATAAGATTGTTAACAAGTTGGTCAATTGAGGTGCAAGCAGGAGAGCCACTTGAGGTTTCGTCCCTCAGCGTCAGAAACGCCGTTCTCCACGATCTAACTGATGATGAAGATGAAGAAGACAACGATGATGCCATTTCTTATATGGAGTCAAATCGAGTCTGCCGCGATATTTGCCATTGTAACTGTGATCCTTGATCTAATGTATAATAGCTTTTTATCACCTTCATTATACTTCGTCGCCGTTGATCGAAGCCGTTCCCCGCCGCCAGCAAGAACCCGAAAAACTGACATTTTTAAACCGATTTTAAACTATTAAAATGGGTAATTGTCATTGTGAAGATGTAAACAATATATCTAAAAGCCCCCGAGTTCTCAGAAACATCATGGAACCCCCAACTATTACTCTCTTCCCGTGAAGCAAGGTCAGTAAGGTAAATTAACATTATGAGTAAAATATCTATCTCTAACAAAATAATAAAAAAAATAGTGATATATCATCTTTGTTCTCTTCTCTGCCTACTTTATCACTTTGCACAGTTTTCTTTCCAAGCATATGATGAAATCAGGCAGTCTTTTGAGTTTTCCCTTTTTTTTTTTGTTTTTTTTTTGGTTCTCGTCACTAACAAAAGAATGTATATCAGCTTATAAAGTATTTGTCTTTGATTCTCCAATGGCTGTGGATTGAGGCAATGTTGAAAATTCGTAGAATTGTTGAAAACTCATGTGATCCAAATTCTGGGGAGCAATAATTAATATTCCATATTCTTATATGAATTTTGAATAATTTTTATTTTGATTGGGGTTTGCTGCAATCAAATTATGTACTAGTGGAGATAATTTAAAATAATAATTGGGAAAAATAATGAATGAATCAATAGAGAAAGGGGAATTTTAATTAATGGGTTGTATACTAGAGGTTTTGACAAAAGTTAGTTCTACTTGTACGTGATCATTAGAAACACATGTAGATGTAGTGTAGATTAGTATAGATATCTCGAGGGCTCTTGCTGGCCTGTGGGGCGTGACCAAATGTGAGGAATCAACCATTCCACGAAGGTTTACGTTAAGCGTATGATGTATGATGTTGGCATTCATGTCCACCAAACGCATTTGTTATAGAGATGGACAGGGCAGTCACATGTGAATGAATGTGACCCCACCCCATCCTGAGGAAGAATTTGTCATCATTCATTTCTCTTAAATTAGAGGAAGAGCAGTATTATATTACATTCGTATTTGTGACACTGCAGTTGCCTTTGATGCAAGGCAGTGCCTTGCTTCGAATGGGACGTTCCACTAGAGTACAATACATAATAATTATTATATTATTATATGTGGTTTACATTAGCTAGGTCGTCCCACCATCCCAAGGCTTCAATTCAAACAATTATATTCATCTACTAGTCTGGACCTTTCCTTACCCTGCCACATTATCATTAGACTTCCATCATAGATAGGGTGATGGGATTCCAGAAATCACAGGTCTCGCTCTGGAATTTACATGCGGCTAAATTAGGTAGAATGTCCAATCAGCAATTTCTCAAACTTATCAACTCCTTTGTAGTTTTGTAAAAGCTTATAATATCGTACAGGCTTTTCTCTTCTTTTTTACCGGGAAAAGAAACTGTAAAACCTCACCTGATGTGCAGGTATGCATTTCTTTAATTTCTTGCCTGGTGTGCTGTGAATTTATATATATATATATATATATATATATATATATATATATATATATATAT
>JANKKB010029809.1:0-31797 GCA_026225775.1 Bursera palmeri | reverse complement strand
TTTATGGGTCAAGACCCCTATGTTTTCCAATTCTGGGGGTCTTTATGTTACTTTATAAACAACAGGGGTGAGTTTGTTATTTAGACCAAATCTTGGGGGTGTCTATGTATTTACCCCGAGTAAAGTCTCTGCCTCACTGGGGTCACTGTGGCCATCTGATGGCTCCAGAGTTTGGCAAGTACCGCTACATGTGAGTCATGTGTGAATGATAAATGACACTGTGTGGTAGGCTCCTACCTGACCAATATCTGATTAAGATTAATGTTATGTCTTTACAGGCAGAGCAAGTCACATTTGGCGGCCTTTCCTCTGCGATAAACCATATAGGGTTGTTACAACAATATATTTAATTCTTTCTAACATAGACAGAGATAGGGCATAATGTTATAACCCCACCACTTTCAATGACCTTAGATTCCTGGAAATTTCCCAACCTATATGATAGTTATACTTTCTGTTGTCATATAAATAATTTGAGATTCAGCCCTCCGTACATCATCAGAATAGTTGATAGAAAATCAAACAAATGTAAATAGAATCACAAAAATTTTCATCTAATAT
This sequence comes from Bursera palmeri, assembly GCA_026225775.1. Taxonomy (NCBI): domain Eukaryota; kingdom Viridiplantae; phylum Streptophyta; class Magnoliopsida; order Sapindales; family Burseraceae; genus Bursera; species Bursera palmeri. The sequence continues at coordinate 31,236 of JANKKB010029809.1, read as the reverse complement.
ATAACTTTGTTATTCTTTATAATAAAAAATTTGGGATAAAACTAATATTATTAGAAGATTTTCGAGGTGCAAGTAAGCTGGTTTAGATACCTATATTAAAAAAAAAAAAATCTGATTAACATAAAGTTTGTCAAATTTCACTACATTATTAAATTTTCATAGGTGCAATTAGTGCTAGCAACTAGCAAGTAGTCTTTTCTTTGTCATAGCAGAGTGACAGCTTGGTTTCAAGTCCTGGTGCTCGATTAGAGAGAGGACCTTGTAAGCTGTTCTCATCGTAGACGATGCAAGTGTTTCTTTCAACTTTTATTTTCTTCTGTTTCGACCATTCCAATTTCATGATCAAATTAATTTTCCTTACAAAAAGTAAACTAGACTAGCATTTTTCTTAATTAGAAAACACTTTTACTTATACATCATCGATTCATGCATATCAATCTAGTACATAATCAATCTAGTACATACCAGGTTAACCACCACTAGTAAATGTGTATGTCTACTCTAGATCTTGACGTATATATAGCGCTCATGTATATGTAGAACTGTTTTCATCTAATTGATATATAAACATGAGAATCAAGACAAGACCAAGAGAAAAGACAAAGCAAATTTTCAGATTTTTCGTTTGAGTTGAACATCCGATAAATCCTCAAGATGATCAAAGAAAATTGTGCTGCTGGTTGGTGTCAGAGAATTGAGGCCCCATCAACCATGATAAGGCACTGCCAGCCATGAAAAATCTGCAGTGGTTTTCCAGTGCTTTCCATAAGCTATTCAATGTAGTCATGCAGAGGAGAATACATATTATGCATAACACTGGTAAAATGTGAAAACGATGCAAAAAGCTCTGCCTCTGTTCTTCCATATTTGAAGGTTTCGAGGGTGTTTTACAACTAGATGCTGACTGCCCCCGTCATTATAACTAATAAACAATTAACTACATCCATAAACATATTAAAACGTGCGATTTGAAGCTAGGATACGTTCATGTAACTTCAAGTTCTTGAGACCCTGAGTTATTTTCAGAACTGGCTTGCAGGATAAAGGTCAAATACGTTTATATATTAAAAGGAAAGCATCGACCTCTTCAATCTTCTTCATGCGGCTGAATATAACTTCAGAAATATATAATGGCAAAGCAGCATAATGTAATAGTGACATGAGACCCACATCAAATCAACCCGTGAAATTGTCGATGGATTACTAGAAGAGAGAAAGATATAGATGGAATAGACCAGGCCGAAACTTCCAGGATAAAGCATTTTGATGTTTGCTTTATTCAATGTTAATTATCACATCGTCTCTTCTTTAATTTCTCTTGCATGACAATAATCTCGACACAAGATTTGCCCACGGAGCCAGAAGAAAAGTTGCCTAAAAAAGCCAAAGAATTATATCGTTTCCTTCTAATCGGCATTTATCCATGTGAAGTATGCATGCATCCTTCTAGATAAGAAATTAATTAATGCTTGCATGTGCCACAAGTTTTTTATGCATAAACACAATATACAGATCAGTTACTCATTTTCGTGCATAATTTTATGTTCATATATAAATTTTGGATGAGATTTTCAATTGCAGGTTAAAAAGGACTCCACGTTTTGATCAGTAGCCCGCCGTTACCGGTATCCCGTTTCGCCTGTTGTTGCACACTGATTACTGAATTACTGATCGATATATATAAATATATATAAAGAGCCTTTGGTCGTCTTCATGATTGCTGAATGGATCTCATAATTAATTGCACGGTCAAACGATTTGGGCAAACACTTCCGAATCTCATAATATATATATTACTTGCAACATTCCCATTAATTAGCATTATAACGTTCGCCATTATGAACAATCATTAGTTTCTTTGCTATCAAAAGTCAGAAAGATCAAAGAGCAAGAATGTGATATCATCCCCATGACATATTACTAGACAAATCGTGTAATATCATCAAATCATTCTCTTATTATTAATTCTTCTTCCAATTCAGGCTTTCGTACTGTTCATTTATATCTTGAATTAATGGTTATGTCATTAAGAAATCCACAGTCAGGCCAAATGGAGCGGAAACCAATAAAGAAAAAAAAAAAACAAATTTACTCCGCCGTGGTCAAATTAATTAAGTCATTAATTATATCTGAGCTGCGTATGAATTTTGGCCAGAAGAAAACATTGCACTCTCATATTCAAATTTCTCATTTTTCATGTATATTTCTCAATAAGATTATTATTTAAAGCTTGAAGCAGAACCACGTGTTTCAGAACCTCAGATGGCAGACTTTAATATTTATACAATTACTCATAGATTGATTGAGATGAGATGTTTCATATTAATTAAGTAAGAGAATTGACAAGGCATCATTGGATAGGAAAAGGTAGGAAGCCGAATAGCTTTAACGTGTGCAGCCACATTAAGTTGTCCCCAGAGAATTTTCCCTTTGTTGAATGTATACCCTCTCTTTAAATTATCTCTTCTTTATCTTTATATTTTATTCCAAGTGATGGAGTATCTTCCCCGCAGTAACTCTACAGATTCTCTGCCACCTTCTCATTGATGCAAGAGAAAGCCTGAAGCTTTTAGCAAATTCCATTTTCAACTTCTTGGGAGACCAATAAACTTTTGCTTTTCCTTTTCTGACTCTCTGATCAGCAGATCTCTATGGCCTTTTTTAATTTCTTTATATAAATATATATTATTAATTGTAATCAACTTGTTCTTAATGAATGTAATAATGTACTGTGGCAAGTTTATGTGTTTTGGGTGTTCTGAATTAGACCAAATTATAATTTGGCCACGCTTGGAAAATAATTGGAATGAAGAGAAAGAGGAGACAATCATGTGGTAATGTGATATAATGAGTACATGCATGCACGCCTTCACCCCATGCAGATAGCAGCATCATTGTCGTCCAAGCCCAAGCGTAAGACAGACAGATGCGCACTCTTACAATCAGACAAAATCATGAAATGCATCCATTGTCGATTGAATTTTGTAAGTCACTACCCAAAAGAAGAGAGAAAAAGAATCAAATCGATCTAACAAATGACAATAATAATAATTTAAAAAAAAAAAAAGTGAAGTTCATTTGCATATTAGTAAAGGTTATAAAGTTGCGTAGAATATCGGAGCTGAGAGAATTTTAATCGATCATCCAGGCCAAGATTTGGAATCATAAGCCCTTGTTCAGATCGAGCTATGAGTATGATTGGGCTCTATTCCTGTCCATAGGTCCCAAGTACTTCAATCTCGAGCCTTGGAAGTTTGGGCCACCCAACCTTGTTGGCGAGTCTTGGTTAATTATAACAAACCCAATCTTTGCTGGCTGAAAGATAGAATGGTCTAGCCTACAGCCCGACTTACATCACAACTCAGGGCTCTGTTATGGGGCTTGGAAGATAAATCTTCCGCATAAATGAGATGGGCGCACGCTGTCCTCTCTCTTAACACCTGCTATTTGATGCAATAGAGGAAATAAATAAATAAATAACCCTAAATTACAGAGATTTGTCAAAAATAGAATGACTTCAAATAAAATATCTGAAAGATAGAATGAGTTCGTACAACAGATCGACAATTCAATGTTTTTCTTTTTCTTTTCTTTTTTTTTTTTGTGAAACACTAACTTTTGACATGTGACGCATCCAAAAAAATGTATTAGATATTGAGCATTAGTGTTAGACAATAAAAAAAGAAAAAATATAACGTCAAAAGGTATCATCATATTTAAATTTTTAATGTATGAATTATTTTTTAAACACATCTCTTAATTTTTGGTCTTTTTTTAATAATTTTTTTGGATAATTTACTCAAAAAAAGGTAAAAGGTAGAAASCTGATAGAGACAACAAAGTCACACCAGTCTAGTCTGCACAAAATTGGTTAGAGGTTTGCTCAATTTTATTGCTTTTTCACAAACCGTGTCCGTGTGTAGTGTTTGTAACAGCAGAGACCATCACCAAACTTTCATGCTGAACTGGCTTGAAGCCTTTACATGTTTGTTTGAGTAAATACGATTTGTTTTTCTTAAAATTGTAAGACGTATAATTGAAAACAAGTTGGCAACAAAACTTCAAGATTATAATTAGCTATTTGCATTGTTAATAACTTAACTTTGGTTGAGTTAACTAACCTGGAACTTATTCTGTTGAACGAGTTGAGTTTGGGATAAGGTTTTTCTAGTCTCTTAGGCAAAGGCATTTATGCCCTGTATTGACATTATCAACAATATGCTTTAATCATCTACCTACTTTCCTTAGAGTTAGATTGTTTTGCCCGTTTGTATTTTTGTATGCTTTCTTTATAGTACTTGAGACTGCAGCAAATTTCCTATTGTAATTAACTGTTTTTTTTTTTTGGCTAATTAATGCTATGCTACAAGAGAAGTGACGGACAGACAAAATTAAAGGGAATATTTCTTGCCCAGAGAGAAAGGAAAACAAAACAAGAATAATATCACAGCAAATGTTCTGTTTTCCTGTACATTGCCAGTTTCATCAAACAAAATCAACATACAACAATCACTAAAATCACACGGAGACTAAGCGAGCATCAGAAAATTAACGTAGAAGTGGCAGCAAATAACTATGCAACACAAGCATGTACATTTGAGACGCTCAAGACGCCTGTGAGTTTGCATCCGACCCATGCCTTGCCAATTCTTCTCCACCGGGCACCACCATACCCGAGTATCCTGGAACAAAACCCGTATTTCTAACCCCATAATAAACCTGCTGATTCACATTCACTCCATCAGCTGGAACCACTCTCATTGCCTGCTCATACGGATGATCCATCGTCATAACGGGCCTCATTGCTCCATATACTTGACCCGAACCCGGGACTGGGTTATGGTACCCCATCGGTATTTGCCCACCAGGAACTTGGTATTGCTGAACATACTGTGCCGGGACTTGCATGGGCTGGACCGGAGCACCCCCAGGTTGAACCGTACCCGCAACATAATAAAATGGTATTTGTTGCGCAGGAGGAGCAGGAGCAGGTGGAGGAGCTGAGTAATGAGTATCCGGAACATAATGCCACATGGGTTGACCCGAATATCCTGTTTGCTGCACTGTCTGTGCCTCTACAGACTCTGTGAAGCCATCCACTGCACTACTCTGCTTTAACTCCATTGTGGGAGCCGGGTTATCGGGCTTGGTCTTAACCGGGGGAAGGTCCGGAATGGATGGTACAATAGGTGCCGATGATGTGGAGCAAAACGGCGAAGAAACAACTGGTGCTGGAGAACCCGGATCCGATACCGATACATTATCATGCAAAAGGTGTCGAGTCTTCAATTTAGTTTCACGATCACGAGGCTGTGCCTCATCAGAATTATCCAACCCGAATAAATAATCGGGTACTTCAGACAAAATCGAGGAAGCTTCCGAACGTCCACGCTCGAGGCCCGAGCCGGGAGCCGCGCCGCTGTTGAGAGCGTCAAAGAACCAGTGTTCACGGTTGGCCGCCCCGTCAAGGAGCGAGCTGATGCTACTGGCTCGTGAATCATCACCTTTCGTGAAGAGAAAGAGACGGAGCCGTGCCGATCTTGGGTTTTGATTCTGTGTTATGCGATCATACTCTTCCATCATGTTCTCCACGTCCTCGTCCGTTGTCACCGAGATTAACGCATCGAGATCCTCATTAGGTAGCTGATACTTCACGGTAATATTACCGCAACCTGAAATCAGCATGCACTTCCAAATTCAACAATGAATCAAATATGTTCGGAGAGAAAATGAAATAAAAATATCGAACTTGTTAAGTTCGATTTGATTAATGAGTACCTGCGATTTTCGAGAGCTTGGTGAGGAGAGCTGAGAAGGTGGTGGCGCGATGAACAGCAACGATGCGGGTGTCGCCACCGACGTATCGGAGCTGATTATCGTGCGGTCGAGGGAGAATCTTGCCTCCGAAACTGCACATGAATCGTACACGTGGAAGATGAAGATCATGGTGGTCGGAGCGCGGAGAGGAGGCGACAGAGTCGGAGTCGAGCTCTGATGGATGAACCGATGCCATTATTTTCTGCATATGAATCAACCGTTAAATCTCCGAAAGCTGATTAAGCGAGCATAAACTCAAAAGCTTAAAAAGATTATCAAGCGTGTTGGATTCTCCGCTCGTAGTTTGTGGGGGATGCGAGGTTAATTGTTAACGAAAGACAAGAGTGAGAGACTGTAAAAGGAATGTCTGCATGTAAACGAGATTTGGACGAGCCCCCCTGTGATCGAATATAAATCACAGACACATCCTCACCGTTTAATTAGTACTTTTATCAAAATGACGATGGTAATGGGGTATTGGGTGCCGCCCACTTGTAAAGTATTTTAATGTCGCATCATCAAAGCTAACTCCAACTCGTAGATGATTACATTTGCATCGTTTGCGTCTGTAGTTTCAACTATCAAGAGTAGGTATGTGAAAGAAACCAATTTAAGCAACTCTCCATCCAACTGTTCAAAGTCGGTTTGTGGGGTCTTCCTGGCTCTGACGTGAGCCCCATATAAATAACTACCAAATCAAATATTAATTAATGAAAAATGATTCATAACTATTAATTTTGTACTATATTCTGCAACCTTGTGTCAGAAATCTTACAGAAGTATGAAATTTTACGATGGTTTACCAGTTCCAGTCGTTTACTAGTGATTTAGACTTCGACTATAAATAAGTCTATCTGTTAGAACAAGTGAACAACAGCGTACTAACGTTTATGGTTGAGCTAATTAACAACTCCATGTTAATGTTGTAATCATTATTACTTTGAAATTCATCGACCACATACATGGCTATGGAAAGCTAAATGTAAAGAAGTAAAAAAATATCAGAAAGGAGTTTGAATTCGAATATGTACAAGGTACCATCTGATAATTAAGGTGGATTTGAATAATAAATTTCCAAGTGAATTTCCACGCCAGGGGGAGACCTTCAGAAATTTTCCTGCTTAATTAATTAGAGTTTCAGCTGTCCACAAGTCAGGACTTCTAACAATGACAAATATGCAGATTGAAATTTTTGTTCAAGTTGATATGCATCAACCATATATTATCAACATCAACTTTTAGAAATATGCATTCTCTCTCTCCACCATAACAATTAGAAATCTGGAAGACTACGTACCTAGCTCCACCTCTCCTGCTTGCAATTATTTTTCTTGTCAAAAAAAATAATAATAATAATAATTAAAACCTTTGACTAGCATGCTGCTGGACCATCAACCACCGGCCAACCATTGGCAAGCTTTAGGACAGCTATGCTTGGTAATTAGTAAATCAACTATGATTATGATACTGAAACTATTAAAATTTTAACAGTGACTCTGCTTCTGAAACATTTACTCTACAAACTGATGTAAAGGGGAAAGAACTTCCATTGGCCAGTCTTTCTACTTTAGCATTATAGATAATATGGTAAATTTACCTGGACAGAAATAAAGGAACAACATGAGTTTCAATAATGTCAAATCTTGTTCTCCCCAATCCCAATCAGTGCATTAATTAATAATTATAATATACAAACAACCACAGTGTCGATGCTAGTAATATCTCTCAATGAAACAGAAACCCAGGAACCCAGAACCAGAAAGTTAAAAAATTGTCATAGAATCGACCACTAATATTGATTTTGGTCTCTCTGGACGGACATCATCTGAAAAATCATTACCAAAGGAGCAATTTGGAAATTTCGTTTCGTATTTATTTTAACCATTTATATTAAGTAACACAATTATTTTATCCCAATATGCTTCGAGTGTAGAACAGTAATAAAGAGACAATCAAGATCAATAAACTTACTTGTGATGAGCTCTGCTCGATTATTCTTTTCTCTGTGTTTGCGTTTGTCTTTGTCCGTGTGAAGGCTAATTTGGAAGCGAACTAGGAGCCCTCCAAAAGGGCAACCTGCTTGCCTTAGACGACCATCTGATGTGGGTCCAAAATGGCCCACCTGTCTTTGTCTGATTGTAATCTTCAACGTGGCCGCCAGTCACCTTTTTGTCTCCGAGCAGTGATAAGCGCACGCAGTTGCTTCTACTACTTCTGACAGCCCAATCATAGTAGAAACTGATTGAGAGGACCCATATGATCGATCAATCATCCACCCAAGCTCTTCCGATCACATCCTCACGTGTTTTAACTAGTTAAAAGGTCCACCCTCAATATAAAGGGTGATCTCATTACGCAATTACTATAAAAAAATAATAATAAAAAAAGGAGCAAATGGAAAATAATACATATTTTAGGTGGCGTTGCCGTTCCCAATTAATTATAATTGATGAATGGTTTTATATTGATGTGAATATTTTAAGTCGAATATCTAAATTAAATTATTGTCTACCTGTCATGATATATATATATATATATAATTTATTTTCTTTTCATGAGATTTCTTTCAATGTTCATTTAGATAATTAATATTGTTGATTAATCCTTTTATTGCCTAATTAAGCAAGTTGAGCAGCAATTAGGCGCCTTGGTCGTAAGCATCTCCGAGAGTCCTATCAACTCATGTATAATTTATATACATGCTTATGTGTACTTTGAATGGGTTTGTGGTACTCACTTTATACTTTAAATTAATTGAACATCGAGACGAATTAGTGGCTACGATCCATAATCCCTCCATTTTTATTTTAATAATCGTTAGAATAAGAAGGAATTGCATTTTAGTTTAATCATTTTTAGGTTTTAAATTGTATTTATGTGGTTCACTCTTAAAAGGCATACTAACCATTTTTATTTTCAGTATAATTAGAAGAAGAGAGAATTGCATTTTAGTTTAATCAATTTTAGGTTTTAAATTATATTTATGTGGTTTCCGTGAAATTCGTGATGTAGGTAAATGATAATTTTCAATTATTTATATTTACATGGCCATGATTACTAATATTAAATCAATTTAGTAAAAAGCCAAAATACTTTAGACCTTAAAGATAAATAAGATTGAAAAGATGAGAAAAATAAGTTAAATAATAAAAATTAATAAATTCATCTTACTATGATGTCATATCATAATTGGATACAGACTTGGATTGGAACATATTTTTTGTAACTTTAATAAATTTTTCAATCATAACCATACTTTTATGATAAAAATGAAATGGAATCAATTATTTCTTATCAACGTAATAGAATTGATGTTAAAACATATTCTTATACTAGCAAGTTGTTTGTTATTTATCTACACTTGCAAGTTGAGAATGATTAAAGCCGTAAAGGGACGTTTAGCGTAAGGTCTCAATTGGTCGGTGATTGGAAGTCCTTTCACGACAAGGACTTCCCAATGCAGAAACTAATTAATTGATAAGTTAAAAGCACTTTCTTCGTTCTTTTATTGTTTTGTATTTTTTTTTTTCTATCTTAATTCTAATACTATAAATAATAGAATAAGTATCTAAAATAGTTTATTTATTTATTTTATGATTAATATATTTTCTTGGATTTTATTTTGTGCCACGTTTTATATCTCATTGACAACTCACTCATTTTAATATTTTTTATTTAAATTTAATTAAAGATGATATATGTGGTATTTGAAGAGGCCCGAAGAGTAGGATTTTAATTATTATTAAAATCTAAAAATCTAAATTGATTTGTAACAGGAAGAGGATGGCCTGGTCAAGGCTAGTGCGGAAGTAGAAATCGTTAGTTCTAGTAACGTTTTGGTTTGGTTTGGTTTGGCTTGATGCGTGTAATGTATAATTTGTGTTCATCTATGAGACGAGGACGCCGTAGCTTATTAGGAAATGTTGATATCCAATGTCCAGCTAACTTTGGAGTCATTGTTAGTTGACTTTGTCCTCGACTTGTGGTTTGACAACACAAGCAATTTTCCAAATCCAAGTTGACTACCACCGGTGTGGATGACCTCTCCTCTCCCCCATCGTTATCTATTATTATCATTCTGATAGCTGCAACCTTTACGCACCACTCACTCAACCAAAAGGATTGGTTTTCGGTTTCTTTTTCGGCACCAAAAGTAGTCGAAGGAGAAGACCCTTTTGTTACAAAATCTGGTCTTTCATTATTGGCATATCAACTAGTAAGAATATCAAGAAGCCACCAATGAGGACTTTGCAGTAAGAATACCACACAGACTGCTCTCTATAATTGAGAATTCTGTGTCTTTATCGTGATACACATCCCAATGTTGATAAATCTATGACCCCATATTTCCAAAGAACAAAAAAAGTTGCATTCGTACAAGGTAAGAATCTCTTATCAGATTCTGATGACTCGGAAAAAGTTTAAACCAGTCTTTGCTCTTTGCAAGACTTTGTTAATATTTCTAAAGTTTGTTTTTCAGTTATTCAATCTCGACTGTTTTAGCATTAATTTAAAATGAAATCAAAATTTTTGCATCATTCTAGGAAATACAATAAATGAGATTTACTATTTGGAAGTTACTGCTATTAATAGACAACTTTGTTCGCTTGTGACTGGCACCTCTTGCCAACTATACTTCAGCAGACCAAACTAGGATTCCCTCTTTAAAGTTCATTTTCCTGAAGGCATTAATCATCCTATTTAATTCTGCCATTTGTGGAAATTACAGCACTGAAATTGCTTGCTGCCAAGGAGATTCTTAACCAAAAGCTGACTGTGATTGAAAAATTTACCAAAAGAAAAGTTATTGGCCTTGAATTCAGTAAAGCTTGCCCGAACACGTTGCCTGAATGGCGTATCTTTTTATATAGAATTTAAAGTCTTAGTCTTTTACCAAGATTCTTTTGATACTCAACCTTTTCAAAACTCCATACTTGATCAACTTTAGCTTTTAATCATTACATCAACCAACCAAGTTTCAGGAATCTTTGAAAGCCATTGAACCTCTTTTTCATTCCTTTCAGGCTATTCTTTGTAGACGTATTTTTTGTTTCCATACTCTGCAGTGGGTGTCCAAGTAAGCTCATCCTTTCTCTTCTGTGCTGTTTGATAAGGTTTTCTGTTCATGTTTCCGTTGTGATGCTTCATTATATCTAGTCTGATTTATTATATAAACTAAGGTAGTCTTGTTTGTAATGATTAGAGAAGAGTATCTCTATTCAATAAATGGGTTGTTCTTGGTTTTCGTCCTGGAACTATTTCTATCATTTTTTGGTATTGTTGTTCTTTGCTCGTTATAATCACCACTAAGATTCATAGAATATCTCGTGTAAAGATTTTCAAACTGGATCATTCTGATTAAAATATCATTCAGTATAATCATGCTGTGATAACTATTAAACTACTTTAATTCTGCATATTTTTGTTGTCTTTGCTGCACCATATTGTTTACCAACTAGTCAACCCCAATATAAGGAGTCAAAACATGTAGACTGATATATTAAAATTCCATATAATCACAGTACTAATCTTTGATGTATGACATTACAGGAAGTAGTCATGACGATTGATGTTAAGAATGGAACTCCAGCAAGGATTGAGGTCGTGCTTGTAGATTATTTGGTTCAGATATTGATGAAATTCCTCCAATTAATGTGTGATATTCATTTAATTTCTGCATAAATTCAGGGAAAGTTTAAAGCAATAGCAATTTGTTGGATTCTCGGGCTAGGCTCCCTTGTCTCATGGAACAGTATGCTGACTATAGGAGATTACTACGGCAAATTGTTCGAGGTAGGTAGCTCTGTTTAATAATAACACCTTTGTGCAGCTATAGATGACGTAGGCACTTCAGGAAGACCTATGAATTGATTTGATTTAAAATGGGATAATTTTGGCTGTTACCAATTGTAGAAAAAGTATGGTTTTATAATTCGTGCAGAATTCCAAGTTTGACGAATCCTTTCATTTCCGATGAAGAAATACCATCCTACAAGGGCACTTACCCTTGTCTATCAACCATTTGCGCTTGGGACAATGGTAATACTGGCATACAATGAATCCAGAATCAATACTAGACAGAGAAACTTAGTTGGCTACGCTCTTTTCTTTGCAAGTACTTTGGCTCTCCTTCTTGTAAGTACAGCTGATGCATGCTTCTTTCTGTTCTGCGTCTTGATAATCTTTTTTACTGTTCACCTACCAGTGGCTTCCAATATTTTTGACTCTATGTTGCTATTGCCTTCTTACAGTTGGATTTAGCCACATCAGGGAAGGGAGGACTTGGACCTTTTCTTGGTATATGTGCTTTTGTTGCTTGTTTCGGAGTTGCAGATGCGCATGTTCAAGGTGGAATGGTTGGCGACTTATCCTTCATGTGCCCAGAATTCATCCAGGTTATCTTCTAGTCCAAGTTTTTTATTTTTAATTTTTTAAATTGTTTCTAACATAGTTTTCCTAAGAGATCTGCTCTTATACTATATGTTTGATTTTCTGTTCTGCACTGCAGTCCTTTCTTGCTGGCTTGGCTGCATCAGGAGCTCTAACCTCTTGTCTGAGGCTAATAACGACAGCAGGCTTCGAAAAATATCATGATGGTCTTCGCAAGGGAGTTAGTATGTGACTTTTTCTTTTTATTCTCTACTGAATTGTTCAATTATTGAATGATAACTTTTGCACCCTTTCTTTCACGCAGCCCGCAACGAAAAATTGTTTTCTCATTGCAGTGGTGGTTAGTTGATACTGCAAAGATGAATAAATGTGACTTAAAATGTATAGAATTAACTTTTTTTTTTTTTTTTTTAATCTCNTTGCAGTGGTGGTTAGTTGATACTGCAAAGATGAATAAATGTGACTTAAAATGTATAGAATTAACTTTTTTTTTTTTTTCCTCTGTGTATTAAGTGCTCTACTAGGCAAGTTCAAGCAAAGCAACTAGTTTAGTGTGAATATAAGTTTCCCTACAATGGGTGCATTTTGATACAATATTCTATAAAATGAAATTTAGAATCTACATTTTCAAGATATCATATTAATGAGTATTCTTTTTCATCATTTTTTTGCAGTGTTATTTCTGGCAATATGCTCATTCTTCGAGTTTCTATGCATTCTGCTATATGCATATTTATTCCCTAAACTTCCAATAGTTAAGTACTTTCGCTCAAAGGCTGCCTCAGAAGGATCAAAAACGGTTTCAGCTGATCTTGCAGCCGCTGGCATCCAGACAAACGCAGACCAAGTAAATAGTTTTACACATTTCTGCATCTTTCTTCTAATACTATATACTCAAATATTTGAGGAAGTTTTGATATACCAAGCTCCTAACTGCTTTACAATTCATTTTGTAGTTGGAAGATGATTATATACAGCAGGAACGATTGACCAATAAGCAGCTATTCTTCCAGAATATAGATTATTGTCTTGACCTGTTTCTGATATACGTTCTGACATTGTCCATTTTTCCTGGTTTCATCTCTGAAGATACTGGAAAACACAAGTTGGGTAATTGGTAAGTGATCTGCTATTGAAAAAAAAAATAAGGAATTAGCAGTTAATTATTTGGTTTCAGATAATGTTAAATAAATATATTTTGTCTGCTTAATTAGTTAGTGCGTGTTCATGTTCGACGGTTCGTTGGAAGTTATAACAGAAGTTTACATAAATCCTGCAAATTCATGTCAAAAGAAAAAGAAGAAAGAGAGATTTACATGGCTGTTAACTTTTTAGGTACATACTTGTTCTGATCGCATCATACAATGTGTGGGATCTAATATCAAGATACATTCCCCTTGTGGAATGCCTGAAGCTCGAATCCAGGAAGGGCCTTATGATTGCAATTCTTTCTCGGTTTTTAGTTGTTCCTGCATTCTACTTCACTGCAAAATATGGTGATCAGGGATGGATGATCATGCTCACTTCCTTCCTGGGAGTCACTAATGGTTATTTAACTGTGTGTGTGCTTACAGAAGCACCCAAAGGTTACAAGGTCATTTTTTTACCATACTTCAAGATAACTATTCATTGAAACTAAAATTCCATTTGGTTCCTAGTAAAATTTAATGGAGATTTTGGTTTTGTAGGGACCTGAGCAGAATGCCTTGGGCAATATACTTGTGTTATGTCTATTAGGCGGAATATTTGCTGGGGTTTCTCTTGACTGGCTTTGGCTCATCGGTAAGAATGAAAGCTTTTAATGAGCCAGGTCTATCTTGTAACAAATGAAGAAGATAATACAAGTCAGATATTAAACGGGAACACAGGAAATTGTTTTTCTATATTTCTTCACGACAGTTAGACCAGCAGTTCTTACAAAGATCTGTAGTTTAGAAGGTAATAAGTCTTCCTTTAATGGGGTCCATAACAAAGTTTCCATCCTAAAGTCAATCTTCAGAGGATGTACTGTAATGAACAATTAACCTTGTTGGATTCTCAGCGTTATTAGCTATTAAATGTAATTTTATCTTACAAAGCAACTCCTTTGCTTTCTTTTTTATTCCTTAATTGCTTAAAGAACATAAATTAATTTGTGAGAGCAACCCCATAGTATGGCTGATTTCTGTTCATCTTTAATTGGATTTCATATCAGTATTTCCAATGAGCTTCTCGACCAATTGACGTCCAGCATGTGCACAGAAATGTTTGTCTCTTAAGAGTCCACTTTTGCCATGTGGCATTCTTCTTTCAGAATTTAATGAACCCCCAACATTTCAGGATAAGTACCAATATAGCTTTTCTCTTGTGGATTAGAACAATTATAATTAGTGTTCAACGGTTAACAATTGTTTAAACATGTCCTCTCTTTCTTGTCGTGAAGCACACTGCTTTATAACAGTTATTCGTGCACTCTAGCTTTTCCTTGGAAACTCGTTTAACAGAAAACTTTTACAGTTCTTGAAGGAATCTCTCTGGCAATTTTCATCATCTGGGTATCAAATGTTGCCTTGTTGCTGCAGTTTTTATAAATTAAAATTCTAGCTTGCTTGCTTTTGACTCCATCTTAATTGAAAATAAATTACGTGAAGAGAAAACTTCTTGTTATCTTAAGTTATTCTGAACAATTCTGGTTCCACTTCCAGTTCATCCTCTGACAAACAATGTTTCTTCATTGCCCTTGAAGAACTTCCCTTCCTGGTTGCCTCCCATCCTTGGTGTCAACAGATTTTGGTTTCTCATTGTTGGCAATAGGTGCTTTTGGAAACTTTTTTTTTTTTGGGTGACCCTAAATATATGTTGATTGTACTTCGCTTTTTATTTATAAATTCTTTTCGTGCTTCTTACTAATAATATTTTTGCTTAAAAGAGAAATTCAAATCATCTTGTCCAAATATTGGTCTATCATTTTCATTTCAGTAGTTTTTTCAAGTGTTTATTTTCTCATTAACTGTTTTTAACATAAAAATTCTAGTTAGTCTCTAGAAAAGAAATATATTTTCTGAAAGATGATGTTATCCTTCACTAACTTCCCAAGGTGCGAAAGGCTTGTACAAAACCAAATTCGCGTATTACTTAGGAATTGGCACAAGGAACCTATTCCAGTTGCATGGGAAAGGCCTGAATCCGGGTGGACTAAATTAAACTTTGATGGATCCTGCAAATGTAGAACAGGTAAAGCCAGCATTGGAGGGGTTTTCAGGAACCATAAAGCTGAATTTTTACTAGGCTATGCAGAATCGATAGGGAGAAGCACTAGCACCATTGCTGAACTGGCTGCATTACGAAGAGGTCTCGAGTTGGTGCTCGAGAACGGTTGGTATAATGTATGGCTGGAAGGTGATGCCAAAACATTAGTTGATATCATTGTTCAAAGAAGACAGGTTAAATGTGCAGAGGTGCAAAGGCATATTAGTCACATAAAATCGATCATGCCAGAGCTTAACAATTGCCTGGTGACTCATATATACAGGGAAGGCAACAGAGCTGCTGATAAGTTGGCTCAGATAGGACACCAGTTGAAAAAGCCTCAAGTTTGGCTGCATCCTCCTGATGAAGTTTTACAGATTATGCATGAAGATGCAGGGGGTAAGATTATTCTTCGAAGGAGATAAAAATATTCTAACTTCTTATTTGTTTATGTATATGTACCTATTCTTTCCTTTTGTTCTGCGGCAGACAGCTATTCTTTATATTTTTTACCGCATAATGCCAAGTATTATCTTGGCTTCTCCATTTGCGGAGTACGTATTACAGTCAATTGTATGCAAATCAAATTGAAATGAAAATGTATAAATTATAGATTGTCAAAAGTTAAATTGGGTACCTCTTTGTTTCAATGGTATTGCTTAAAAAAAAATGACTTCAGGATCGGATGGACCAGCTTCCTAGCAGGACCTTTTTCTTGTTGCATACTCATATACAGTTCTCTTAGGAAAACGCTTGCTTTTCGGATTCTTTTGATATGTCAATGTTGCTTATTTTGTATTCTGATTTGCCGTATTGATATGGGCTCCTCCTAAAACACACGCTTCTGTTTTAAATATAGTGCAAAGGCACAATAGAGCTGGTCAATTACTTGATAAAAAAGGTGAGTTATGATTGCAAGTTAGGAATGTGAACTCTAATACTGGACCTACCAATCAAAACGGTCCCAATCAAGGAGTTGTTATATAATATTAACGATCTTTTATTTATTTATAGCACACAAAAGGACTAAAATATTGGTAGACCAGAAAAATCTAAATGTGACAAGGCAATGCAGTACAAAAACTCTAGTACAATAATGAACCAGTACAGGTCAATGTTAATGGCAATTTTAATAAAATAAAATAACCAAGATGACTGCACGACTACGAGGAAAGCTCTTGCGCTCGAGTCGCAACTGGGAAAGAGGGATGCTGTAGTACAATGTAATACAAGTCTCTGTACTACATTTTATGAGCCTGTTTTATTAGTAAATGTATATATATCAGAAGCACCCAGATGTGTTTGGATCTCAAGCAATTGAATCAATAAATAAGCACTGTAGATTCCAAGACTGGAAAAACATCATTGAGTGCAGCGTTGATGAAAACTTCTACCAATTTTCTTGATCCTTTTATTTATTTATTTATTTTTATTTTTTGTATTTTCAACCTTTGTGAGGTTATCATGGTGTAGGATGATTTCATTAGCGCTGCATTCAATCACGTTTTTCTCTTTCTTACGGGATGGGAGGGTGCCGTCTGGATGGACACGAAAATTCCAGGTTTTCTCTTCTCTATCTATTCGATTTCTTTGTCAAATTATAGTCAATTTTTCTTTGTTTTACTTTAGAATTTCCATTTTCTTACCAAAGGCAAAGCACCAATGCAGTCTCATTTTCGAATCACGGTTCAGTAGACCAGGAAAATAGAATAAAAGAAAAAGGTCCCGTTTGGGTTCACAGACATTTTTTCTTTTCCTCATTTTGTTTGGTCCTTTAGACACAGTTGGCATCACTGATACAATCTTTATTTTCCTTTTCCAGACCCTATGCAAGCAGATATCAGTAGTCGTTATAATTTGTGTCACCATTCCCGTACAAAGATGCAAATTGCAGCATTTTGAGTTTCATTTGAGATGACTTAGTTTTTTGATTTATTTATCTCTCTTAACACACAGCATCATTGTCACCATCAGGCAATCACCAATGGTACTTGAATCTTTCTGCTTGGCTTCGTCCCAACCACCAATGCACAAACAGGACCTAAACAGCATAGTCTCCAAGCATGGTTCAGAATCGGAACCAGAAATGAATGGGCCCGAGTGCTGCAAAGCCCTTTTTCTCTACAGTTTAATTTAGTTTCTCGAGGAACGGATAAGCCTTCATAAATCTGGCACCAAAACTCACCACTTTGTGTCAGCAGCATGTACATTCTTATCAGTTTGAACCACCCATGGTTTCACGTGTTAGGCCTGGCATACAACATTTGCCTTTAATTCATATTTTAAGATCCTTGTAGAACACTAAAACAATCATGACAACAATTCATATGTGGTTTGGTTGTATCTTAAAAGTGCTAGAAAATGATAGAAAATTAAAGCTCCACCTGAAATTTTTCAAGATTCTTGTTCTATGTAAGTCTGGTATTTATATTTTATCTTCCGAACTGTTGGATTGGGCGGAATGTACTGAACTTTAATATAAAGCTGAAATTTCATGGCCCCAATAAAATTCTGAACCAATTTATATCAGTTTACACGATCTACCAATTGCAGGACCATGTACATGCAATATCACATAACTTTTATAAGTAAAACCATACTAAAATGTAAGAAAAACTATACCATTAGAACTCCGCTGCAAATTATTTCTGCTCAATTCTAGCAAAACCAATATATAAATTGCCTTCGCAACTCGCAATTCATGCACAGCAGAGAGGAATGTTGTTACCAATTATTAATTCATTAACCAAAGTCTGCAGACGATACACAATTAATGCAGACATATAATGGACTGATTATCCCTGGGAAAAAAAAAAATTCAAACAATCAACAAAATTTTCTCAAACATATTAATAAATTGCAGCTAATGCCTCACTGCAATTGCAATTTTGTCGTCTAACCAATATTTGTAGGAGAAAATGCAACTTCCATAACAGGAATATATGAAACAAACAAAAATTAACTGCTGCAAAGGCAAGACGAGTCTGATATAAATATCTGAGAAACGATAAAAGTAAAAATGCGTTTATTTGCAGAATGCCTGTAACCAAACAGTCCTCGAAATCGTGGCGTCCGCTGGATCTGCATTTGCCACCATATTGAAGAATTGGAGACCAAATTGGACTCCACCTCGGTCAAAAATTACGGAATATGCCACTATCATTTCACTTCACTCAACGATACCGAAGTATAACAACTCGTCTCATCTCTCTCCCAATAATAAATACCCTCCAAACGCCTCCACTCTCGATAAAAACTCGCGTTTTCCCTCCACCGACCAAATTTTCTTGGGAAAATTTGAAATTTCCGGGAAAATTATCGAATTTTCCCGGTAAAATCTCAAAATGCAAGAAGAAGAAGAAGCGGCATCAGCTCTGCCGGACCATCTACGGTGTAAGAGAACTGATGGCAGGCAATGGAGGTGCAATCGCCGAGTAATGGACGATAAAAAACTCTGTGAAGTTCACCATCTCCAAGGCCGCCACCGCCAGTACAGGCAGAAAGTACCGGAATCGCTGAAACTCCAGAGGAAAGGCAAGAAAATCTTCAAGGTACAGCGGAATACGGTAATTAGGGCACAAAAGTTGAAGAAAAGGATGAAGAAGAAGAAGCGAATGATCGGTGAATCGGAGGCGTTGGATGAAGCCGTGAAGAAAATGAAGCTAAAGCGAGGAGACGTAAAACTGGAATTGATAAGAATGGTGCTAAAACGAGAAGTTGAGAAGCGAAAAAAGCAAGGAGATTTCGAAGATGGAGATGAAGAGAATTGTTATAACAGTAATAGCGATAGCGACACAGAGTTCAGGAGAGAGTTACCAAATGGATTAATGGCCGTTTCTTCGATTTATTCCAGTACAAATTCTGACAATGCAGGTACTTCTTGTGCTGTGAAAATAGGAGCCGAGCCAGCAGCAGTTACCAGACGTCGTTTTCGGTCTAAAAACATTGAACCAATGCCAGTTGGCACATTGCAGGTAGTAAAATAATTAAAATTATGACCTCTGCTAGTTTCCCTTTTGTTGTTTGGAATGTTTTCTTTTAATGAATTGTTGTTTATAGGTTGTGCCGTATAAGAGGGATGTGATGAGTTTGAGGAGGAGGAAGAAGTGTCACTGGTGTAGGAGAAGGAATTTGGATTTGATTAAGTGTTCGAGTTGTCGAAAGTTGTTTTTCTGCCTGGATTGTGTAAAAGAGAGGTACGAGCTTTGAGTTTTCATTTGAATTCAGCATTTCGGACATGATATCTTTTTATAATTGTCCTTGCATTGCACTTAATAGTAGTAAAACCAAAATTAGTAACTTATATCATGTTAGGGCTCAAAAAAGGAGTATACACAGAATGCATTAGATCAAGCATCCAAGAAACATGGCTGCTGACCCTGATGCATAAGTGAAGCTGCAGTTCATTGCAGAAAGGATTGACCTGCTTTTTAATCCAGCTCTATCAAATTATAAAAACAATGCTTTTAAGGAACTTTACAAATTCAGCAGGGCAAACTGTTTATTTTTTCAATCTAGATTGAATGTGTGTGTTTCAACACAATGTCTAGAGAGGCAGGTCATGTAATGAGGCATTTCCTTTGTGAACTATGCATTAAGTGATAAACACATTTCTTATGGGTTGCTCGTTATTTCAGCCTAGCTTTTGGCTTTGTGAACTCTTAATGTTTGAATGACTTTAGGTATTTTGATACTCAAGAAGAGGTTAAGAAGGCATGTCCAGTATGTCGTGGAACTTGTGACTGTAAGGTCTGCTCATCAAGTCAATGTAGAGACTTCGATTATAAGGTCTGTCACTTCATATGGTTAAATTGGGAACCAGTTTATGCCTAATTTCAGGCTAGATTCTAATTCTTCAATTACCAATGGACAATGTTCCAGGACTTGTTGAGGGACAAAAATGAAGTTGACAAGGTTCTGCATTTTCATTATTTGATCTGTATGCTTCTTCCTGTTCTGAAACAAATAAACCAAGAACAGAGCATTGAGCTAGAATCAGAGGCAAATATAAAAGGTACGTGGTAATTTTTCTTTGGAGGAGCTTCATTCAATGATTCTGCTTGCTGGTTTTCTGTGCACAAATTTCCACATTTATCATCTAGTTAAAAAGTTTATATGCTGGAGGTGTTTTCTTATATCTTTTTCATTTGTGACAGGACAAAAACCAAATGAACTTCCAATTCAACAAGCTGAACTTGACCACTATCAGCAATGTTGTTGGTATGCTCCCTGCTGCTGATTTGTTATGACATATTTATTGAAATTCATGGAATTTATAATTATTGTTTTTTGGTGCACAATCTGACGTTTGGAGCAGCAATAGCTGCCAGACTTCTATAATGGATTTCCATAGAAGCTGTGCAAATTGTTCGTATACCCTGTGCTTAAGCTGTTGTCAAGATATTGTTCAAGGGAGCTTATCTGGAAGCATTAGAGCTTTGATTTGCAAATGCCCGAATGAAGGAATTGCTTGTACATCTGGAGGGCAATTATCGGAGAAGGCATCTATAAGCAACT
This sequence comes from Bursera palmeri, assembly GCA_026225775.1. NCBI lineage: Eukaryota > Viridiplantae > Streptophyta > Magnoliopsida > Sapindales > Burseraceae > Bursera > Bursera palmeri. The sequence continues at coordinate 10,284 of JANKKB010029809.1, read as the reverse complement.
ATAAGCAAAGATATGGCAGCACATATTTTGATTCATCTACGTCGTTGCTGAGTTGCAAAGCTCCTGATGGTAGTTATGGTATATCATGCCCACCCGTGGAGTTTGGTGGTTGTGGTGATGGCTTCCTTGACTTGAGATGTATTTTCCCTGTCAGTTGGATCAAAGAGCTGGAAATTGGTGCAGAACAAATAGTTGGCTGCTATGAATTGCCAGAAACCATAGATATGTCATCAGGTTGCTCATTGTGTCTTGGGATGGATCTTGAAGCTAATGGGTTCAAGCAGTTGCGCAAAGCAGCTATGAGAGAGAATTCACATGATAACTTTTTATATAACCCTACTGTCAATGATACTCAAGGTGATAAGCTTGATCACTTCCAGAAGCACTGGGGTAAAGGCCATCCTGTAATAGTTCGAAATGTGCTTCAGGGCGCATCAGAGTTGAGTTGGGATCCAATAGTCATGTTCTGCACTTATCTTAAGAATAGTAGTCCCAAATCTGAGAATGATGAGGGAGCAGCTAAAGATACTGATTGCTTGGATTGGTTTGAGGTTGGTGTGACTCTCTCTCATCTACTTCTTAACTTTGTTTTCTCTCTTACACTCTACTTGGTTAGTGCACTTAATATCTTGTAGGGAAAAGGTTTGTAATTGAAACATGTGAACATGTGAACTTAATTCTATTTTGGATTTTTATTATGAGGTTCAGAATGAGAAAACTGTGATTCCATCGGTGTCTAAAGATTTAGCATTAATAGTGGTTTCGAGGTCCCTCGTTATCATGTTCTTTATCTCTATTGTCTGGGACATGTGATGACTTGGCCTTGAAGAAACCTGCAGGAAACTAGAGGAACTGGTCCGTGGAATTTCACATTTTAAGCTGCTTGGTAGTGGGTAACATGTTATAATAAGCAAGTCATTTCATAATTTCTTTTCAGTATTAGAGCAGCCATGTGTCTATTAGTAAAGCTTTCTTCGTTTATTTTTTATTTTTATGGTACCGTGTGTTTCTCACGTCTTAATTCTCTGAAGCTGGTGAACTTTAGGTTGTTGTCATGAGAACTTAAAAGTATGTGTAGTTCTTATAAGATTTAGCCTTTTATTTCATTTGGCAGGTAGAAATTGGTATCAGGCAGTTATTTTTGGGCTCTTTGAGGGGACAAAAGCGTGCTAATATGTGTGATGAGAAACTGAAATTGAAGGGTTGGCTTTCTTCTCGTTTATTTCGGGAGCAGTTTCCAGCTCATTATGCCAAAATCATTCATGGCCTACCATTTCCTGAATACATGAACACAGAATCAGGTGTTTTAAACATTGCCTCAAAGGTGCCAGAGAAAATGCCAAAGCCAGACCTGGGCCCATGTGTCTATATTTCATATGGCAGTGGTGAGGAACTTGTGCAGGCTGATTCTGTGACAAATTTATGTTATGATTTATGTGATGTGGTACGTCTGATTTTATGTTTTTGTGCTGATGTCAATTATTCATATCTTAGAGTTTAATTTGTGCTTTCTCTCTCTTATTTCCATAACTTTTTGTGATAACATCCAAAATATTATCTTCCATGGCTTTTTGTCCTTTGTGGCCTTGTCCATACTCCATGTAATGCTGATACTTTCAGAATCAATCCCCTAGAAGAGTCAAAACTCAAGTAATATGCACAAATATGCCTATGCTAGAATTATTGAACCCCTAACTTCTGAAGAATTTGAGTAGAAAACCTCTTAAATGAAACTCCTGAAGTTTGCCAATGCACATATTACATGCATTTCTCTACCTTATAATACCCTGTAATACATGCATTTACTGGCCATTCTTTGATTTTTTACCAACATTAGCCAACATGGTTACGGTGTGCAGTAGATCATTTCATGGAAAATGTGAGTAATTTCCTTTCATTATTTTTTTTTTTTCCTTATTCCAGGTTAATATTTTGGCACATACCACAGATGTTCCTGTATCTACAAAGCAGCTTAATAATATAAGAGAGTTGATAAAAAGGCACAAGGGTCAAGTTCAAAGGACCTCTTCAGAAGGTGCTGCTGAACTGAAGATGGGAAACAGCATGAAAGGAAAATCATCATTGGATGGAGAAAACATGGAGGAAGTAGGATTGTGTGATATGGTAGAGGAAGAAATCGTGAGAAATGAAACTAATGACTTGAATCTCAAGGATAGAAATATGTCTGAGGATGGGGAATATGATACTGATTCTGATTCATCAATATGGTGCGGTGGGACTAATCGAAGCTCAAGAACAACAGAAAAAAGGAATGCTTTTGAGGATTACACAGATAATTCCAATTATTCAAGAAAGGAAAGAATGGCAGAGTCTTGTGGTGCGCAATGGGATGTGTTTCGCAGACAGGATGTTCCAAAGCTTATAGAATATCTCAGAAGGCACTCCAATGAGTTCACTCATGCAAATGGCTTCCACAAGCATGTAAGTCTAGATCAGGGTTCCAAATTTTATTTTTAAGATGTAGTTAATGCCAGTTTTATTGTGCCTCTGCTGCAGGTGGTTCATCCAATTCTTGATCAGAATTTTTTTCTTGACACAACTCATAAAATGAGACTAAAGGAGGAATTTGGTAACTATCATCATCCTTTGTGTCTCTTATTGCGGTCAACAACAAACATCCTGAGTTTTTCTAACCTCTTACTGTTTCTAGAAATTGAACCCTGGAGTTTTGAGCAGCATGTTGGAGAAGCTGTCATCATTCCTGCTGGATGTCCGTACCAGATTAGGAATCTTAAGGTAACATGTTAACATTGTTCAAACACATAATAAGAATGGACTGTAAAAAAATCCTAAAGTTGTTTTGATAAGGTAACATGTTAACATTGTTTAAACCCACATCATAACAGTTGACTGTGAAAAAATTCAAAGGTTGTTTTGATGGCTAGACATGTTAAGCATATTAATTCCAGTCATTTTACATTTGTTCTGTATTACCTTTTACATTTGTCTTTCATTATCTGCAAATTTTTTGCGGAAGATTTACTGACTTATGAAACATGAACTCCACATAACCCCAAGAACTTTTATTGAACCAAGAAAAAAAAAGAGCATGCGTCTATCATGCTTCATGTCTCTGCTTTAATTTTCCCTTAATATTTGTTTATCTAACAGACTAACACATAATGATCTGCAGTCCTGCGTTAATGTGGTTTTGGACTTTGTTTCACCGGAGAATGTTAGTGAGTGCATTCATTTGATCAATGAATTACGACTGCTTCCAAATGATCATAAAGCCAAAGCAAACAAGTTTGAGGTAAAACTACCGATGATTTTCGGTACCGATGTCTTTTATAATCCACATTTTCTCAAGCGGAATTGTCTGACAATGTGAAAATGGCTGGCTTTACAATACTCACAAAAGCAGGTGAAGAAAATGGCGCTATATGGTCTTAGAGCAGCAATCAAGGAAATCCGTGAGCTAACATGTGCAGAGTAAGTGCCCTGTAGGATGTAAAAATTTTAATGCATCAAATTATCAATTCATGGCTGTAATTCCAATATACTTTGACTTTATGTGCCTATCCCAGAAGTGTAAGTTTTATTCTATTGTCTGGGGAATTCTTGCCATACTCGAGTACATAATTGGGACAGTTCTTAAGAATGTGAAATTTTTACATGTGTATAGCATTAATTTATGTTTCTACATGATGGTTAGGCTCTTGGAGGATTAATGTATTTAAAATAACCATTTTAATTAGATCGTTGTGAAATTTTTAGGATGTGTTCAAGGTTAAAGAATTCTAATCATTAACAGAGAAGAGTTCGGATCATGTATCTTGATGTTGTGCAACAAATTAGTACAGTCATGCATGATGCACATAGTAAAACCATCATTGTCTCTAACTAGCTAGGACTTTCTACTTCAGTCACAACGAGATGGTTGTATTTAGAACCTTATAGGCCACCAGTGGCTCAGCACCTGAGCATTGTAGAGCACTTAAGAAATTAGAAAAGTGGGAAATTGTTTTGTATCTTATCCGTGGAGTTATTTTAATGAAGTTGAAATAAATGCGAGTAAACACTTTTGTGCAGCTTATTACGAGAAATAAGTAATCATATAAGTTACAGGTCTCCTGAAGGTAAAAAAAAAAAAAAATCGGTGGGGCTCTAACCACATCATCAAACTATTGAGCATTGTAGAAACATGATTACCATTTTATATAAGTTAGTTGTAAAATTTGGTGACATTCTTTTGTTACAAGTGTCCAATCATATCAGTATGTTTACCATTTTAATATGACCTGTCATTCTGCATTGCCGTGTTTCAAAATATAAAAGTTAAACGTTTTCTTAGTTCTAATTTTTGTGTTGTAAAATTTGGTGATAAATCAAAATTCTTATTGAGCATTGTAGAGCACTCAAGTAAGAAATTAGAAAAGTGAGAAATTGTTTTGTATATCATCCGTGGAGCTTCCCTGAGCACTTGGACAACACGCTCTAATGCTTTACTTGCTTTGTTTTTGGCTTAGTAAGGGTACATATCAGATCCTTGGCAACTTATGCTTTCTCTGGATTATTGCGTCCTTCATAATCTATGCATCAATTTCAATTTATCGTTGAATTATAAATCTTATTATCAAATCTCTTAGGTGAGTTGGCAACGTGTAAAATACATATAAAGTGTGCTTTTAACCATCAAGTTTTATGTGGGTAAATATATCAAACGTTCTCTGTAATGATTGTTCAATTATAAAATCCAATGAAGGTTTTCAGTTTGTCTCGTTTTTCTTCCAGCCAGTTAATGCTGATGGTTGATTTGATATAGACCGTCTCAGATAAGTTCTCAGCTTGGTCATAGATTGACTTCAGAAGACATTTACACAGGCTGCTGATTGAATTAGATTATAGAATAAGAGTAAATGCAATCTAGTGACGGATAATATTAGCAATAAGAACTGGTTAATATAAAATTTTAGCACTCTTTTGCCTGGTTGTGGATAAAGAAATAGTGGCAACATGATCGATACAGATAAAATAGCATACATAACTTATTTGAAATGAGAGGTCCCTCGTTAGGACTCATCGGTTAAACTATGCACTATGCACAAGTGTATTGAATACAAACACTTGGAAGTCATTGACGGAATTCAAACAATTCCTCAAGCAGCTAGCGAATCCACAACCATAAGTGTGCAATTCTCCACTTCGCTTTCAACCTATTACGCCAGAAATGCTTCCATGCTTCCAATCATCATTCATCATAAGTACGCCTCAGATCTAGAATAAGATGATGATTATGGGTTATCTAAATCAGCGTTAACTTTTGCAGGAATAACCCCTACCATGCCATGTCTGCCCATTTCACTCACCATAAAGATGATCATATGAAGCATGGTATCATTCTCAAAATTCTATTTAACTTACAAAAGATATGTCAGATGACATACATCTCATCCGATAAAAATTTGAAAATATAATCTACTGGGCACGCAAAGCGAACCCCTTAATTATTATTATTATTTTTTTCTATTTTGGGAATCAGTGCCTTGAAAGCAAAGAAAGTGCATACTATACAAAGCGATAAGTGGAAAAAGAATAGAATGTCAAACATTTTATTCGTCTCTTTTGATGCCCCCTCCATTGTTTGTCCGAGTTATGAGGCTAAGAAATAACAGTAATGGCTTGAGGGGAAAAAACAGAATGAATACGGAACATTTTTTTTTTTCACATTTGAAAAGGGATCAAGCTTTAAGGGCGAACAGAAACTAAAACGCTTGTATTATTTCTTAGGACTGGTATGTTATACTGCCTTAGCACTACCAAAATTGTTTCAGAGGATCAACAACAGACAAAAACCTTCTTATGGGGCCATCAGACCATCAATTGTGTACGAAAGAGACTTTGCCCAGTCGGCTTTGAGTAGCAATGTTTGTAATGTGTCCATCACATTGTATCCAGGATCAAGCTTCCGCTGCCAGCCCTACAAAATTAAAACGCCAAAAGCATAAAAACTGAATTGCATCCAACAATTGATCATAATATCATACTATGCCACAGATCTTAAATATGACCAATATCTACTGGTTCAAAATCAATTGTATGTTCTCCACACACACCAAAAAAACCTATTTATAATGAAGCATATATCAGGAGAAGGAAATAAAAGAGAATGCATAGATAAGGTGAAGAAAGGGAAGGGTGGCAGGGATAAGATTAAGGATCTCCATTGTGATAATTCAAACATTTAAAATGCATGTATGGAGGTCAGCCTCCAACACGAAACTGATAACGCCAGAGAGAGAGAGAGCTTTTACCTCAAGAACCAATGTTGTGACCATCACAGTACATACATTTCCATCAACATTCACTCTATGGCGCCGAACTTTTTCAAGTAATTGCTGCATGCACTCAGCGGGATGGACCAAATCACCCTCTGGAGTTCCCCAGAAAGCAAAAGCCTCTGCTACTTCCTGTTAAATCATTATGTTAAACACTATACAAATAACATGGAATAAAAGTCATTCATAGCATATGGTTTTAAATGCACAAAACATGAAAATCATGGTAGTCCTTTAATAATTTTTTTTTTTTTTTTTTAATAAAGGCAGTTAAAGTATCAGTAGCAAGCTTCCTAAAAACTCTAATTAGTTCACAATTTCCCACAAAGCCACAAACACCATAGAACCAAATTCTTAAAGAAGGTAAGATTTGCGAAAGAGTCAAGCCTGAATTTGAAAATTATGCCATTTATGATAGTTTTCTCACGCAAGGGTCAAGGATGCGCGACTAAAAATCTCACCCTAAAATCAACGGAGAACCATTAGAATAAATGGAAGATCTGCATTCATATAGAAAACATTCGAAGCACAATTGGATCCATATATCTTCTAGAAAATAACATAAATTCTCCTACATCTTGTTAGCATAGATGACCAAAATCTGCCACAACACACATTATAAACTTTAAAGGGCATAGTCAGGAGTTTATTTGCAATAAGTAACCAATAGTATGCAACCATGGAGAAATATATACGTAGGTTTAACCTAATAAACCTTATGACCGTAAGCAAAAAGAAGAAATTTAGTGCCACACTTTGGTGCAGCAATTAAACTCATGATTGAAATCTTCCAATTTGAGACCATTAAGCATGGCCAACATATTTAGGATTATTCCCACCAAAGATAAGTCATAAACCTGATGGGTACCTCAATAAAAGCTTTTGGATCTGGGCAATTCTGTTGCTTCGACAACTTAAGAGTGCGTTCTGCAGCAGTGCGGCCATCTCGGCGGGCAACTGCCTTAAAAAATTCCAGTAAATTTACTCGATCACTCTTAGAAAGCTCAGCAGTCATGCCTACATCAAGGAAAACAACATGAGGCTTTGATCTAAAGAGTCGTTTCTGAGAAGACTTGCTCTGAGTCACTCGTACAAGAATATTTCCAGGATGCATGTCAGCATGAATAAAGTTGTCCACCTGAAAGGAAACATTACATGGCCTAAAAACCAGAACTATATCTCACTCCATCATAGAACAACTGGACAAACACTGAACAACTTCTCACTTATCAATAACAAATAAAACACTGATTCAATACAAAGAAATCATGGATTACTAGTTACATAAAACATCTCAGATCATATTGTAAAATCAATTCATAAAAAATAGCATGCCAATTGAAGAGATACTGACAGAATGTCATATGATCAAGAATAAAATTGGTTAACACTGAATCAAGGCAAAGAATCATCAATCACCATTAGCATCAAATATCTCATATCATATTGTAAAATCAATTCATAAACAAAATCCCAATTTAAGAGATACAAAAAATGTCACATGACCAAGCACAACGACTAAAGAGATCACCAACATCGTAGACATCTTCACAACATACATAAATAATTAACTTATTCAAGCATATTGTACCAGAAGCATCTTCAACAGTGCATGGGTCCCAATGTGAGCAAGCGCAGTTTTGATCCGATCATGTCCTTCAAGTTCATCAACGTAGTGTGAGACACTTTCCCCTTGCTCATAAGTTTCCACCAAAACAGCAGGATGCACAAGAGGATAGACTGGCTTAGGAAAAGATACATCCCTCCATCTTCGGAAATTATAAATAAAGCGGCTCAAATGAGCAGCTTCCCTTGCAAGGTCAACTTGAGACATCATGAAAACTGCAAACTGCTGTACACTCTCATCCAATCTTAACCACTTCAGAGTTGGGATAAACTGGGATACCTTTGCCACCAAGTTTATTATCACAAAATCTCTCTTGATTGATTCACCAACACCAGGATGTCTAACCTTTACAGCAACTACCATAGGCTTCACCTTTTGACCAGGATATCTAAATCTCAAAGAAGCCCGGTGCACTTGAGCAATACTACCAGATGCTACAGGTTTCTCTTCAAAACTATCAAAAATTTCAGAAAGCTTGCGACCAAATGCTCTTTCAATAGTTTTTCTAGTGTAGGCAAAGCTGTGTTCAGGAGCTTTACTGTGAAGCTCTGAAAGCTTCTTGCATAAATCTCTAGGGAAGAGATCTGGCCGTGTAGCTGCCCATTGACCCCACTTTATGAACGCTGGGCCTGCTTTTTCCAGTGTGCGAAGAACAACATGAAGCCACAGACTCCTAAACTGGGGTCCCCAAGAATCAGCAAAAGGCGACATGATTAGACTGGGAAAGAACAAAACTGTCAGATAAAAAGCTCTCACTAGCAGAATAACACCTTCTACTAGTGAATATAGTAATGAGGTCACAAAAGCTTGCCCATCTTGTGCACGCATGTAGAAAGCATTTTGAGATGGGTAATGCTCGATCTCTGGAGACAATCTCTGTGCCCATGCTAGCTGACCAGAGGTTAAGGCAAATATACCCGGAACTACTAAGGGTGAACGTGTTAATGCCAAGCTCACTGCTTGCACAACCCTATTTACGCAAGGGAAGATCAGATCCCCAGCAGAACTTTCATAAAAAAGCCTTTTCCAAGCAGTTTGCGCTTGATGGGTCACCTTACTTGTTGCTGATGCAACAGAGAAATTCCTGGCATAGCAACCCCTACAAACAAGCTCCTTGGCATTATTCACGGGCACTGAAACATTCCCTCCTCGGTGAAACCCATAATGGGAGTAAAATCTATACTGGGATGCGCGTAACCCAACAGCAACTACTGTTCCATAATTCCTTAATTCTGACTGGCTGCTCCTCTGGTTTCCAACAACTGACTGAACAGCTCTCCGAACTTTTTGGAATGTCAAAAGTCTGCATTCCAACAAGTATTTCACTATAATTCCCACAAATCGCAAGAACATAACGAAACATTCCATCTTTTCAACATCTTTTGAATTGACCAAGCATATCATAGTTACAAATTCTTATTCAAAATCTGTACTTTTGAGCTACAAAGATCTCAGATAATAACCTACCAAAAACTACAGATAGCAGCTTAAACTAGAAAATTTTAAAAATTAAAGAAGAATTAAGAAAAAATAAATAAAAAGTTTTCCACTTCACGATTCAACTATCAAATAATCCGATATGCATTAGTCACAGAAAACCCGCTTGAGCTAACACAGCAGATTTAGCCCGCGAGTAGCCAGAAAAAAATAATAAAATTAAAAAAAATAAAAAAAAAAACCCTAGCAGAGGGATAGGGAAGGAGCCTGACCTGGACATGGCGACTGAGTAACACAACCACCGGTGAAGGGTAACGTGCTATTGTGGTGAATAATAAAAGTGGTTATTGACAGCATTTTATCATTGATTATCGTCTTCAGATCATTTTTCCCAGCAAGCGTACCGCGTTCGTCTCTGTGTTTTGTGTTTGTTAAGGCGGAATCGAGGTGAGAAAAGACCTAGTATTAGCAAAGGAACGGGAAAGTCGGCGTGGCGAGGGACGAAGAGGAGATGATTAATGGGCCGGGGATGAAGGTGTTATTAATGGTCGGTTTGGGTAAAAGAGCATTTAATATCCGCTCAGGCCCACACATGCTCGGGCTTCACGTAATGCTTTATACACCTGCCGTAGTTCTGCTTCCACGTCGTTTCGATATTTATGAACTCCTTTTTCATGTTAATAAACTTATCAAAACAAATTTGAATTGTTAATTTCTCAATGTGAAAGGAGAAAACCACATATGAGAACATAAAGCAACAGAAGTTATCCATTCACATAGCAACTAGGGAAGCTTCTAGAATATTTATTAATTGTTACATAAATAATGTTATTTATTGAACCTTTTTAGGGGGGTGTATTCAATTAAGACTTTTAATGACTTTTAAAGACTTTTATAAAATTAAAAAGTTTGGGTGTATTC
>JANKKB010029807.1:12618-31725 GCA_026225775.1 Bursera palmeri | reverse complement strand
ATGGCCGGTTGATACGGAGTACATGATATGATACACTTGGATCTGACTAGAGAACGAGGTGTATACATTGGTAGTATGTCTAGAGACAGTTATGATGGTATGGATACTTTAGGGAATTTTGTGGTTGTATATGTTGTATGTTGCATGATGCATGCTTGGATGTTAAGATGTAGTAGAACTGTATAGTGTAGAGATTCCTACTGGGCTGTGTTGCTCATCCCTTCCTCCACAGGTACTCGAGGTCAGGAGTCAGACGTCGATGATCCGGAGCTCATATAGAGGATCACGGATGGTATTGGGTATGTCCAGGTAGACATGGTGAGTCGTGAGTCGGTGTCTTTGTGTCTGTTTTAAAAAGAAAAAATTTTGTAACCCGTTTTCAAATGTAAATGTTTTATGTTAAACGCTTTTCAGTACTTTTACTTCACTTATTTTCATAGTGACCCTCGGAGTTCCTGTATAAGGGGTTCCGGGGCGTCACAATTATGATAAAAGGTAGGGATAGTTGGTGATAATTACTCCGATATTAATAAAATTTCTAGCATTCCTTTTTCTAAATCAAGATTTTCCAACTCTAACACTAAATTAGTTTATTGTTCAATGATATTAATATAATTTCTATAACTAATTCTTTATTAAAATTAAAATAATATTATATCTATAACTAATTTCTTACAATATTTCATTAAAGAAGTAAAAAATAAAAAAGTGAAGTGAATATAGGCTGAAATACAATGGAATATGCATATACTCAAGTTCATTGGGTACATGTCTGAAGCCGGTTTGAGAAAGTTGCTTGAAAGTAGAATGGGTCGTATGCTAGAAATGGTCTGATGAGAGTAATGACAACTTCAAAAGAATGTGTAGAGCGATGTAAGCATTGATCATGGTAAAGAGTGAGGGCATGTAGTGATCGTATTAGGGACTCATCTGGAGTGGAAATGCAGGGAGGCTGTTAAAAATAATAGTGAGCAATGAGCACCTCACAATGATTAAGAGTGAGGTTCTTCTTAGAGATGGTGAGCAGTGAAAGCTTTATATTCACGGAACATGGGATTGAGATAAAGATGATGAGCATTTATGATATTCAGCGGATTAGTGGGATGATGAACAATATAGATATTTATTTACCTTTTCATTGATCCTCGATTTTATCTCCTCCTTTTCTCTTGGGCCATACTTTTACTTTTATAGTCCCACTTTTCATTTAACTTGGCTTTGGCACAACAAGCATAATGATTTAGTCAAAAAAGACTCATTGACTAGGGTAAGCTTTGTGGTCCACGTCATAAAACGGAAGTGACCTTGACTTTGGCCAACAAATCATAATTGTCCCAGACATGCGACGTGTAACAAACCTTTCATGATTTATCTTACCCGCGAATAACTGTGACCTTGACTTTGGCCAACAAATTACAATCGATCTTGGATTCAGTATAAATCACTCAATGGAAGGAAAACGTGCTTGATATTAATCGAGAGATTTTGATAGATAATTAGAATACTATATCCAATTAATTATCTTTGTTAAGGTCTCATCACGTACACCCTTAAACATGCATACTACCATAACATGAATTCTAAGGCATAAAATAAAAATAGTTCGGTAACGGTAAACGGATACTTACAAATTATTCCTACAACATTCTATCCTAGTTTACATAATACTTTTCAAGAAACCTCGTTTTATACACGAGAGGAGATAGATAAGAAAAGAATTACATTTGGAGGGGGATAAAGCAGGACGCGTAGGTCTATTATCAAATGTAAATAAAACATAAACTAGTATCCGTTTTCCCGACTATCATACATTTCAATCCAATTGAAACACCGATAAGCATGGTAACATTTAAGTATGTTATCAGTCAAAATCCAATTTGATTAATCTTTTTAATGACCATCCAAGTTTCATACATAATCACATATTGAATGTGATATTTAAAACTTTTTGAGATAGTTAATCTAATTAGCTATTCTAACTTACACTTTAATGTCATCGGGCTACACAAATTCGATCTAATGAATTTTGTACTCGATACATTTTACTTAAGCCTACATCCACCAGCTTAATTTGATAAACATCAAATGAAATCAAATTTATTTTTTACTTATGAAATTTGATAAAGGCCCACAATGGCCCAAATTCATTTCAAAACATCAATATATGAAATTAATCAACTTTGGGCCCATTTTCAATTATAAATAGTAAAGCTCATTAAATTTTTTAATCTTAGATGAATAGTACTTGAAAATTAAACTATTTGGGCTTTATTACTATACAAGCCCTATTAGATTTTTAAACTATTTAAGCCCATATATTTGATTTAAAACTTTTTGGGCTTTATTAAAGTTTCTAAATTCATTTGGGCTTTAGTAATATATATAGCCCATATGTTAATCTAATTTTTCATAATATTCAATTAAAAGTCTTTTGGGCTTTGATTTTCAAATTAGGTCCATTTGAATTATTTTGAAATTCAATAAATTCATAAACTAAGTGTGCTGGGCTATCTAATTCTAAATTGGCCTATTAGTGTTCCTAAGGCCCAAATATGTCATAAAGCCCATCAAGTACCCAATGCTCAATGGCCAATGCCCAATGGGCTTGCACAATGCACACTTGATCCAAGCACTTGCCTAAGCCCAATTAAGATCCAACCCAATTGGCTTTGGGTCAAGCTTGATCCAATCCAAGCTCAAATGCATTACTTAAGCCCATTAGTTTTAATTAAATGTAATTAGTAACTAATTATAAACTAATTAAATTATTTAGGCTAATTATAACACTAATCTTAATTAGGCCTAACTAGTGTAATTAATATATGTTAATGATAATTAAAATCTAATTTTGACAATTAGCATACATAAGCATGTAATTAAGCGTACCATCACATAATTACATCATACATCATGCTTGCATGGATTCAATCATGGCATGGTATACATGCATTCATGCATCTAGCATTCAATCTAGCATACATATCATCTCATCATGTCATTCTAGCATGCATAACACATCTAGACATGGTATACATACATCCATACACATTCGGTCATGGCTATTACATGAGTATACACATGCATTTGACATCCAATGATTATACACATCATGCTACAACATCACCCATGTGTCAAATATGCCATAAACCATGTCATAACACATGCCATCACATTCGGGTACATCATGCTTCACATGTTATCTATGCTTTTCAATCCAATTTTAACATGCAATACATGTTAAGACATGCTCAATTTCATATCCCAACCATTAGAACATAAAATTCGCAAATTACAACATGTGATTTCCAACCAATTTGCTCACTAACAAGTCTAATCAACAATGGCTCTGATATCATAAGCCTTCCATCATTTCATTCCAAAACATCATTATTGTGATGTCTTACATGCTAATGTTCCTCAACCCTCAGACTCCCGAGGTAGTCGTCTTCTCAATAGGCTAGGTGCTCACCTTAGTTGTTAAGATTTCCTCCTTAATTCGTAGGGTCTCCACCTTAGAGAGTATAGTTTTGACTCCTATCCTTTCACTCTACAACTTTTCATGCTTCTGGCATGCATGCCTTCTCCTCTCCAACTCATCATGTAGGTCTTGTAGGTCCCTCTAGGATATCTTTTCTGGAGGCCTTAAGCTCGAAGACCTTTTGTAGCTCGGTCGCCTGCTCATCTCTCATCGTTCTTCAAGGGTGAGATGTAACGAAGGATTCGGGTGGTGACTCAAGCCTACTGAATGGGGTCTGCAGTTGGTGTAGGTAGAGTTGGTTAATGTTGAAGTTGGTGGGATTCTAGCAACTAGTTATATTGTATCACATTTACGGATGCCCCGAAGGTGGCATCAAAAACTGTCGATGCTCTCTATCTTTGGTGAGCAACTCAATAAGCACGGATCTTATATGGGTCTGGTTGTCATGGGTGGCTTTCATCTGAATCTCAAAGTCGTCCATTCTTTGGGTTTAGGTCGTTTGTCAAGTCATGACCGGGCCAGCTTCTCTGCAAGAGCCACTTGCAACACTTTAGGACGCTCTAGTTTCTACGCCTCTTACTCTTGAGGAGGCCATGCAATTTTTAGTTTTCTAAGGGCTTGACGATTTCACACCTTAACAAATATCGAGAATACAAACTAATCATTTGAATTCCCACAAATGGCGCCAAATGTTGATGCCAAAAACTAACACCAATGAAATGTCAAACATGTGTATATAGGTCCTTGGGAAGTGATCATTGTGTCCTTGAAAATGTAGCAAGGGATGGATGGACTAACTCGATTCCTATCTTGGTTAGGGATGGCTTAGTGTCTTAACATAGTAAGATTAGGAGATGTGCAGTTCGATTGGGATTTGGTTAGGTGAGAGTGGAAGTTGACTTTATCTGTTGACACTGGTATGTGATTTTTCACAAACAAGATCCTGACACTTTCTGATAGAAGAAATTATCCTCTGAATTGCTGGTGACCGCTATAGTAGTTTTGAAAGAGATAACTGTAAAGACCTTTCGCTTTCCTCTAGTTTTAAAGCTTTCATAGGAACTTCAACCAAGGGGGATTATTGGCTTATAACTGTACGAGAAACAAAGAGAATCGTGGGTAGCTAGGTTTTTCATCGATGATAACCTTCCAACAGTAAGTTAGTAGAGGGGTTATTTTAAATGGTTAAAAAATAGTGGAATGTGCATATACTCAAGTTCATTGCTATGTGTCTAAAGCTGGTTTGAGAAATTTGCCTAGAAGTAGGCTAGTTTTATGCTAGAAAGAATCTTATGGGACTAATGACAACTTCAAAAGGAGGAACTTCAAAACAAGGTGTAGAACAGTGTGAGCAATGATAATAATAGGTTGTTAATGGATTTAGTGAACAGTGTGAGCAATGATAATAATAGGTTGTTAATGGATTTAGTGATAGTATTATAAAGGCAGTGATATATGGAGTGGAAACGCAGTGAGGCTATTAATGAGATGTTGAGTAGTGAGCACTCTTAATGATTGAAAGTGAGGTTCTTTTTGGAGATGGCAAGTTGTGAAAGCTCTTTATTCCCAGAACATTGGGGTGAGGTATAGATGATAAGCAGTGATGATATTCAGCGGATTAGTTGCAAGGATGATGAACAGTATAAATATTTGTTTACCTTTTGATTGATCCTTAGTTTTTCTCCTTTTTCACTCTTTGGGCCATACTTCTACTTTCATAGACCCACTTTCTATTTGACCTAATCTTGTCTATCCATTTAAGCCTGGTGGCATGATTCTTTGGAGTTATGGACCTTATAGATGGTTTATATTAATCTTCCTAACCTTGACTCTGGGAATAGAGTACAGATGCCACGACCAACCTACCCTTGACTCTGTGTAATCAAAATGGTGATTACCGAGTTGACATCCCAACTCGATAGCCTCTTGATATAACTCAAGCAATGCTCATTTGGTCTGTAAAAGTTCTACAGGAGGCTTTGTAGGCTAACTGAATTGAAGTTCCATCTCGGTAGGCAATCATTCAACTTATTTTCGTCTTTTACGATTTGAGATAGCAGATATATAGGCTGGGCAACAAAGACTTGCAACTCTGCCAAGCCACGTCCTCAACTCAATTGGGCGCAACAAGCAACTATCATCAATATCGAGAAGTCAGTTGAAGGGAAAGGGTGTTTTGTTAATTTACAAGGTTGCCACAAAATACCATATACAAGTGGCCACCACTCACCACCCTCTCATCACCATTACCATTCCCTTTCTCTCTATACCAGCGTGGCTTTCCAATTCTAGATCACGAGCCGCGACTACCCTCCATCACTGTAACCATGAGCAGAAACACAAATCAGATATAGAAGCTAACCTTAAAATAAAGCAATTTTGATATTATGAAACCCATAAATCCATCAACCCTTCTTTGTATTACTCAAGCCTATTTGTACTACATATTCTCTCCGACTGTTGCCACCTTTCATGTTTCTTATCCTCTCTTGATTTGTTTTTAGGTTTAGAATTTAGAGTTTGACGATTTGGTCTCCACACCCTCTCATCATTGTCACCATCCTCTCTCTCCCTCCGCCAATGTCGTTTTGTGATTCCAAGTTTCCTTGACAGAATAAAAAATAAATGATTTATGTCAAAATCTTGGGTTCAACAAGTTGCAGTACTTAGTCATGATTCGTTTTGTTGGTTTGTAACTCACTGTGGGTGGAACTTGGTCCTAGAAGCATTCCGTATCGGGTTGCCAATGTTGGCTTGGCCTCTTCATGGAAAACAAAACTTGATTAAGATGGCTACGGTGGAGGTTACCGCATTTCTGCTGGGTTGTGTTTGTTTGTGATGGTGCTTCTGGGTTGTGGGGATTATGGTGGTGCTTTCGAGTTGTTGTTGGGTTATGGGGATTATGGTAGTACTTCTGGGTTGCTGCTATTGGGTTATACTGATGGTCTGGGTTGTTTCTGTTGGGTTATGATGGTGCTTCTCAGTTATGTTGACTTGTTGTTTTTGGGTTGTGATAGTTTTCAGCTTCTGGGTTTCTAATTCTGGGGTTTTTGATTCCGAGATTTTTATTTTGGGGTATGCCTAAATTTAATTTTCTTTTTTTTTAATTAACTTTAATTGTTTGCTTTTTGAGATTTTGATTTATGACAATAGTGGTTATACACATTTGTAAATTATTTTTAAAGATGAAAGGAGGATTTAGAGGGATAAGAAGGGAAGTAAAAGGACAAATGTTATCCAAACTGTACTTAACATAGACGATGTGTCAAATACTGATTGGTGGCTATGGATGCCAATAGACTTTGCAAATCAAATAAAATGGATCTACTCAGTTGTCTCTTTCATTATAATTCCAAAGACGGTTGGGTTGGGATCCACCTGTTTTGACAACTTATTATAACTTCACCACCCTTCAATTCAAATCAAATATGTTTCTTTTCCCACCAGTACCACTGCCTTTATAATAAAAAAAGAAAAAAAAAAAAAAAAGGTCTCGAATCATTATGGGTCTTCAGGAATATACGGATCACGTAAGTGCTTCTAGTTTTGACGTCACACCTTCAATTCATATTCTCTCTGTTAAACTTCAGGCAATTTAAAGTTTCCTTTTTCACTTATTTATTACGAGAAAATAAAAAAAGAAATGGTGAAATTGAAGAGTTATTTTAAGTTTTAGCTAATCTTTAATTTTTCTTCTATCGGTAAATCAAGTGTTGACAAATTTTAACTGTCTAAGCGACGTTAAATATTTGTCAAACACAAAATCAAATTATCAAATCTTACATATACAATAAAAAGATTAAGAATATATTCGTTAGTCAGTCGACGTTGATTTTCTTAAACTATCAAGTGACATTAAAGGTTTATCAAATAAAATATTAAGTTATCATATCTTTACATATATAATCTTAAAAATAAGAATATATGAAGCAATTGAAGTTGAATTTAGCTTGAAATAGTTTTTTTTTTTTTTTGTATTTCTCATTTATTACAACATTAGGAGCCGTTTGATTTGATAAAAATATACATGAGAATCGGAATCGAAATGGAAATAGGGTATTCTCATTCTTGTTGTTTAGTTAGTAAAAAAATGCCCGAGAATAAGAATCCTATTACCTTAGAAAAGGGAATTAGCCATTCCGTCCACTCCTTAAGAATTAAATTTGATTACTGACTAGAATCAAATAAAAATATGACTTTTCAATTTTTTGAAGAAAAAAATTATAATATTTTTTTAAAACATAAAATTAATTATAATATATTATAATATTTAAAAAAAAGGTAAATAAATTAAAAATGTATAATATTTAAAAAAAGGTAAATAAATTAAAAATTTATAATATTTAAAAGAAGGTAAATAAATTAAAAATTTATAATATTTAAAAAAAGGTTAATAAATTAAAAAAATTATAATATTTAAAAAAGGTTTATAAATTAAAAAAATTATAATATTTAGAAAAAGGTTAATAAATTTAAAAAGTTATAATATTCAAAAAAGTTAATAAATTTAAAAAATATTATAATATTTTTTACTATTTTATACTTTAAAAAAATATAATTTTTTAAAAAGGTAAATTAATTAAAAATATTATAATATTTTGTAAAAAATTAATAAATTAAAAAATTATAATATTTTAAAAAGTTTAATAAATTAAAAAATTATAATATGTAAAAAAAATTATAATATTTAAAAAGATTAATAAAAAGTTATAATATTTTTTAAAAAGTTAATAAATTAAAAAATATTTTAATATTTTTGTAAAAATAAAAAAAATAAATAAATTATAAAAAAGATGAAAATTCATATTTTATAATAACAATTATATATATTTTTACAGAGAGTAATTTAAAAATTTGATGTTAAATCCGATTTCGAACTTTTTATAATCCAAACAACTTCTACAGAAATCAAATTCCGATTTTATACTGAACCAAACAAAAAAAATGAATAGCCATTCCGATTTCGATTCTGATACTCAAACTAAATGGGTTTTTACCTAAATAAATACTTAAAAGAAAACTTTAATCAATTCCCTTTTTCTTGGTCTTTGATTTTAAAGAATGAAGATGTGGGAGAAAAATATTTTGTTGGTCCATCCTCTTTCTCACTCTTAAGCTTTCTGTCAACAACCGAAACTTCTCATTCAAGAGACTAACGAGCTGCACAATGTAAACAACCACCAGTCAAGGAGCAGGCGTGGAGGTCTTCAGTGTTTGCACTCCGATACTCAAGTCAAGTGCTTAAGATACCAGAGTTCAAAAATAACCTAAGTCCAAGAGCTTGTTTTAGTGTTTTAATGAAGGTTTTTGGTGAAATAATAAGCTTGAACATGCAAAAATGGTGGTCGCATGCACGAGCTTTAAAGAAGAAAAAAGTAAGCTGAAAATATGTTTATTATAAATTAAAAAAAAAAAAAGTTATTTTTTATACTTAGAAAGGTTTAGTGTGGCTTTTTGGAGTTAAGTCACTTGTCTTCTTCATTTTCTATTCTCTCCTGTGAGACCATCACAGAGGACAGTGAAGGTTAGTGTACGGTTTGATGCGCTGGTGTGAGATGTGTGGCATTACAACTGGTCACCTAATGGATTTGGGTCATCTCCTTGACCCTCAGAGTGATTAAGAAATTCCTCGGATGCAATTTCTCCAATGACACAATTTTTTTTTAATTATTTATTTAAAAATAGTTAACCATTAATCGCGCCCAATCTATGAGTTACAAGCTTTCAAGCAACAAGTCAGGAGCTATGTCGACCACACCTTAGACATATAACTCAAATATTTTGTCATATAATTTGATTGGAACCTTATAGAAAGGAGAAGGAGAAGGAGAAGGGGACCCAACCATGTGAAATTGTCAACAATTTGGACCTTCGGTGACTGACGATTTTTCTTTGAGTTTGACACCTCTACTGTAGCTCCAGATAAATGGATATGAAAATAACACTCAATCCCTTGAAGACTATGAGGTGTTTCGTTTGACGGAAGTTGAAAAAATGAAGACAAAAACAATAGATGGCTCCAAGGAATAAAGAAGGATAAAAATTTTATTGTTTGGTTGAGATATGAAATCTTGATTAATAAAAAATTAATTAGATAAAAATAACTTTTCATTATCAATATTTAATATTTATTGTATAATAAAAATTTGAATTTGATTGAAATTTAAACAAGTTTGAGGGGGCATTAGTTTTTTTATTTGAAATTTGAATATGTTTGAATTAAACTGAAGTTGAAATAGATCTAAATATATATGAATCTAAATTTATTTTTTTATTTTAATATCTAAATTTAAATATATGAAAGCTAATATTTTTACATATATATCCTTGTCGAAGTGATTTCCACTTATAATTTTATGTAATTAGAAGTAGTTATAAATAATGTTAAACAAAATTATTATTGAAGTATTAATTTAAATATTACCAAATTTATAATTTTAATTATTTTATCCTAAAATATAAAATATTAAAAAATTTATATTATGAATTTGATTTGTTTAAATGTTTATAGTTGTTTAAAATAATAATTGATGTAGGAAAAATTTAGATGACCATTAAATAATTTTAGAAATATTCACATGACCATAAAAATAAATTATTAATTTTTAAAAACAAAATTTTTTAGATTATATATGAATACGTCATAAATAAATATTATATGGGTTGGTATTTTACAGAATTAGGAGAGTAAAAGATTATTCAGATATTTGCATTCAGATAAAAGTAAAAATATTTGCATTTTCTATTTAGATATTTTTATCTTAGAATCATAATTAATCTGTGAAAACAAACACATAAAAATATCTTAAGTCTGAATAAAAATATATTAATGATATATTTATTTATTGTTTTATTAAAGTCTGATAATAAGTCTTAATTGTTTTTTTTTTCTTAACCGAAAACATCATAAATCAATTAATATGATATATATGTCTTATTAAGTATTATATATTTTATATATTATAGAAACATTTACGGACAAAAAATTGGATAAAATTATAGTACCATCAACAATTTATATTTTTAGTTGATCTATCTTACAGACAATATAAACAAAATTTATCGTCAGTGATATCACATAATCCAACGGTTCAGATTTAAAGATAAAGAGTTGTACTTAATTATGTCAATTTATCAATTATCTCAACCTTGAGTTAAGTGAATCAATTACTAGAAATTTGTGTATAGATTTGTATTAAAAACCCTAATGTATTAAACAATAAATATTACATGTATTTTTTTTTAAGGAAAAAAAACTAGTGATAATTAAAGATAATATAATTGTTTGGTTCAAATTTGCAAGTTACTATTTCATTCAACTCTTTCTAAGATTATTCATTCAATATTGCATTAAATGATTCTTTTGAATTTTATTGACCATATTATCAAATCTATACCATCCATCTAAGTTTAAAATATTCATTTTTACTTTAGAAACTCACCTTAATACCAAAAATAATTCTATCAAAAATAAATTGTATCACCATCTCCTCACATCATTCCAGTTTTAAAACGAGATCATATTAAAAAGAAGATTGAAATTCTAAGTTCATACAAGATGGTTAAGAATCTTGAGACCTTTCCAACAAGGCATCCCATGATATGAGGAAAGGGGCTTTGCCTTTGTAGCAGGATATATGTTTGGTTTATTTGGATATGCATTGAAAATCCTGTCTTTAGATATGGCTTCATATACACGTTTAATTTTGAAGAATTTGTTTGTATATCTATGTTGCTTATGCCAAGTTTTCTCACGTTGTCCTCAGCCAATTTATCCAAGCATAATGCATAATCCAAGGAATAACATTGTGGCGTAATGGGTCCCTTCCCTTTGTTGCAAATAATAATTGATTGCCTTATTATAATATTAATAAGATCGTGATCAAGTATTATAATGGGCATGGCAAAGAATGTTCCATCATTCGTTTGTAAAGAATTAGATATAATCAAATTAACAAAAGTACATCAAATCTTGGGCGCAATTATCGATTCCCATTGGGTTCAATTATCATTATATTATATTTGTAGTGGTTAGACTTTCGGAATTAAAGTAAAACCCATGAATATTATTATAACACTATGTATACCTATAACTCATTAAGACGATATAGGATATGGGATTCTCATTCCATATTATTCATTACAATTACTTTTTTCTTTTTCTTTTTTTTTAATTTCTAAATCTATTTAAATATTGTTATTATTCAAACCTTTAAAATTTTTATATTATTATTTAAAAAATAATAAATAAATCTAATTAAATCACTGCCAAAGAGGAGGTACCATTATTATTATCATTTCAGATTTTTTGAAATATGAAGTGAAGGGGCCATAGGGAATATATGCCTTGAGTAGAACAATTATTTAATCGGATAATATCAAATAATACCCTTATGTTTTGATCTAATCTCAAGCAGAAAACAAGTTTATCATTTTCATTAACTGAATCCCTAAAGTTTTTTTTTTTTATCAACTATTAATTTTAATACCAAAAAATATATATTTACCCCTACTTAAATTTTTTTCCTTAATTTAAAAAAAAAACTAAAAAAATAAAAATACAAAAAGTAGAAATTTGTTTATTATGGAAGTATAATTTGTTTATTTTTTATTTATTCTTTTTTTGTGTTAAAATTAAAGAAATAAATTTCAGTAGGGATAAATATATATTTTTTAGGATTAAAATTAATAATTGATTAAAAAAAGTAAATCTTAGAGATTTAATTAATAAAAATAATAAATTTACTTTCTGTTTGAGATTAGGTCAAAATATAAGAATATTATTCGATATTATCACGTTATTTAATTATTTGAAAGCCAGGTAGAAACCGCGTTGCTCTGGGTCTGGGCAATAAGCCAAGGGCTTGCCTGAGAGGAGTCAACGAAGTGATGATAAAGTATAGTGTAGTAGTTTGAGTAACTAATTGGATTTAGTTACTAGAAAGAAATTTGACCTGCCTTAACTAACCTTTAAGTTTAGGGCCCACGTAGGCCCATTTAATCTGACAAGAGCTTCTTCAGTGGCCAATGTGAAAATTGCTTGTTTTAATAAATTAATAGTTCAAATAATCCCATTCCCATCTTACTTGGATCATCAATCAAAAGATGAAATATGCATTGATTTTACTTATCAATCATTCTATAATGAATCAATTATGTATATTTTGTCTCATTAAGCCTTCAAACGCATAAGATATTTGATTTAAAACCAAGTTTACCATTAAATTATAAATAATTTAGAGGTTATTTTAAGTTTAAATAATTTTTTTTTAAGTTAAGATGTTGAGTTGAGTGAGTATTTATTAGCTATGAAGCAATTTATTTTGTTCAAGAGTATCAAATATTAAAATATTTATCACTTATATTGAACTTGATTAGGTCATAAAAAAAATTAAATTAAATTTTATTTTTTTTAGGTATCTAATCGAGTGTTGTTCAAATAATACTGTGATTTTCATGTAAATTAATTACAATATGATTGAAATGTGCAAATAAAAAAAAAATCAATTTATTAAATTAAAAAGATGAGTAGAAAATATCATATTAATTTGAAATAATATAATATTAGTATTTATTTATTGCTATAGAAGCGATTAGGTGGAGAAAGGCCTAAACTGGTAAACATACAAACAGCAACCTTATCCGTTAGATGTAATAATTCCTTTTGAATCGGACGATGAAACTTCGTTGTCTGGGAAAGCTGAGGCTTGATTGTGGTTGAACTGGAAATGTGGCAAATTACGTAAATAAACAGCTGGCCAGGTGTCAATTTGCAACGACTGACAAACTTACTGACTGACTTCAATTAAAGCCAACACAGAGTAGTTCACGCGCAGGTTCCAATAGCGTGTATCACACGTTTTCCGCGCGTAACACGTTTTGATTTTCTAATCACATGTTTTTTTACACGATTTTCCTTCCTCTTTATACACACATATATATATATATAAGAAGGCATTTTTTTACATGATTTTTAATACAGAATTAAATATAAATTTTTATTTATTATTTATAAATTTAATAATTAAGATAATTAATGAGTTGATATTATTAAATTTAATTTTTTATTTTAAATTTTAACCATTAAATTTGGTAAGATTAAAGATTATAAATTTGTCATTCATATACAAATTCTAATAATTGAGATAATTGATAAGTTAATATAATTAAATTTAATTTTTTGACTTTAAATTTTAACTATTGAATTTAACATTTAAAAAAAATTAGATTTAATGGTCATAAAATTACTTCAACCATTAAATTATGTAAATCACCGACCATAAACTTATATCTAATTTTATATTAAAAATTTATATAAAAAATCTATTTCCTATATATATATATTATAATATAAGAAATGGAACTTTAACAATTTTTTTTTTAAATAACATCTTGATATAAATTTTAGTTATGGATCTCATAAAATTTGATAATTAAGATTTAAACTTTAAAAAAAGTATATTTAATTATACTGATTTATCAATCATCTTAATCATTGAAATTCTTAGGTAAATGATTAAAAAAATTTGTGTCAAAAACCATAAAAAATTGTAAAATTTAAGAAGTCACTTCACAATGATTAGTGCAAATTGGACCTAAATTTAGACTCTTATTACTTAAGTTTAATATTAGTATCTCATTATTTTTGTGTGTTTTTAGTGTTTTATTGTTGGTTTTATTAATTTTTACTTATTTATATTGTAGGTGAAAAAATGAAAAAGAATCAAGCAAAAGAGAAGATAAAATGTAAAGAAAAAAGAAAAGCAATTCAACAAACCAATTTTAGTTTTTTTGCAAGAACACTTCTAGGTATTTTAGACATAACTTCTTCATCTGTTATCAAAATAAGGTGATTTAGGTGATGTTAAAAAGTTAAGAGACAGAGCTACAACTTTCATGTTAATGACTTTTATAAATTATGAATTTATTGTCTCCAGGTAGAGAGTTAGGGTCTTGACATAGAACAAAGCTATGCCATAGTGTAGAAGATAGAGATATTTATATGAGTTATGTAATATTAAATAGAATAATATATAGGTTTTAATATGTTTGAATAATTTAAACTCAAGTTAGAAATAATTGAATTAGGAATAACAAATAATTATGTAAGTGCTCGAGAAAGACTTATGGACAACATTAAGAATATTATTTTTAGAAATAAACTTAGAATCCAATTGAAGCAGGGCCAAGAGATCAATCTAAACGGTGATAGTGAAATCATAGGCTTAGCAATTCAGTTTATGTTTTAAGTCATATTTTCATTATTTTTATTTAATTTCTAATTTTAGATTAGTTTTCAGTTTTAGCTTTAATCCTCATTCATATTTCATTTATTTAAATAGTAATAAATTCATTCTAATTAGTACTTAATATATTGAACTCTGTGGATTCAATATCCGATTGAAAAATCACTATATTACTTTATACGATTTTGTATATTTACGAAAATCATACAATACAAAAAATGTAAAGACAATAAAACCTCGATATTTTCTTGTCTCAAGGTGCACTGAGTCATGTGATTTTAAAGTGATAATTTTTATACAAATACGGTTATTGAAACTTTTATTTAAGGTGCGATAAAATCAGCTAATAACACTCTATTACTATGTTATAATTCAATCTTCAATTTTATGTTGATACATATTTATAATTTTTTTATTAAATTACAACAATCAATAAATCATTAATCAGCCAAATAATTATTAAAACTTTATAGATTGCTATTAAGACAAAAACTGAGTGTAAATAAGAGAGTTTCGAACAAAGTGTTGCTAGCATTTTTTAAATCAGTAAATCACTATTTTTTTTATGATGTATGTTAAAATTTTTATTCATTTAAAAAATCTTTTTTTTTTTTGGTAAAAAAAAACTCTTTTTAAGTTTGTCAATCTTTTGGTAATGGAACTACAAAAATGCTCTTGGATAATATATTATGTTATCTTATTTATAAAGAAATGGTAAAGAATATTTTTAAAATTTAATTTATTTTATATAAAAGAAAAGAGATTAAGAAATAAAATTAAGAAACACTTCATTTGAGTGTGATGATGAACTTTAACTATGAAGAAGTAGATGGTTATTAAGTAGAATTAGAAGGGTAAAATGTATCAATAATTTTAGTGTAAGCCCAACAGAAAACAAAGAAATATATTTGTAATTTTAGAAAATTAAAAGAATTAAAATCATACAATAAGATGATCGAGGGAGGGCAAAGGGACTCGATTAAATCCAAAGATATAGACCAGAAATAGTAAGCTTTACTTACATCACACCACGTACCTGGAACCTTCATAAATTATATATTTTTTAAATAGTAAGAATTAGGGGAGGGGAGGTGAAGAGGAGGAAGAAGTAGCGCGTGTGGTGAGACACTCGCGCGACTCTTGAGTTTATAACACTAGGAAGAAACACTGGACTCAAGGGAAGGGAAGAGAAAGGAGAGGGGTAGTGAGCTGTGTGGGACCCACCACCCATGTGCCCTCCTTCCTGTCTCCACCAGCTCCTGCCGCTCAATGATTAGCTCTCTGTTCCCTCCCTCTCTTCCCTTGCCTTCCAAAAACCCTCACTCACACCTTTCTCTCTCTAGACTTTGAAACCAAAAATCAACCTCTAATTTCTCTCTCTTCATCCAACCAATTACAAACCAAACCAATCCAAGCCAAGCCAAGCCCACCTTCTCTCTTCCCTCTTCGACTACTTGGTTTTACTCCATGTCTAATTCCGACGCTGCTACTAACGGCGTTAATAACGGCGCTATTATTGACTCCCAGAGACAGCAGCCCCCTGGTAGTAATGGACCTCTTGCCGTCAAGAAGCCCCCCTCCAAGGACCGTCACAGCAAAGTTGACGGCCGAGGACGGAGAATCCGCATGCCCATCATATGTGCCGCGCGTGTTTTCCAGTTGACTCGTGAGCTCGGTCACAAATCCGACGGTCAGACCATCGAGTGGCTCCTGCGACAGGCCGAGCCCTCTATCATAGCCGCCACTGGCACCGGCACCACTCCCGCTAGTTTCTCCACCGTCTCCGTCTCCGTACGAGGCGGAGCGAATTCCACTTCGTTGTCGTCCACGGTTTCTTCTTCGGCTACTTTCACTACTTCGTTGGATCAGAAGCCTTCCTCGCTGGGTCCCGCACCCTTCATTCTCGGTAAACGTGTGAGGGCCGACGACGATAGCACTAAAGCAGGGGATGAAACCACCATCACTGCCGTGGGCCCTACCACGGTGGGGTCAATTGTGGGTCCTGGAGCACACGGTACTGGGTTCTGGGCTCTGCCAGCTAGGCCCGATTTTGGTCAGGTCTGGAGTTTTGCTGCCGCTGCTGCAGCGCCGCCCGAGATGGTGGTCCAAGCAGCACAGCAGCAACAGCAGCCCCATCAACTGTTTATGCAACAGCAGGCAATTGGAGAGGCGTCGGCGGCCAGAGTGGGAAATTATCTGCCGGGTCATCTGAATTTATTGGCATCTTTGTCGGGTGGACAGGGGAGTTCGGGTCGGAGAGAAGATGATCCGCGTTGAATTTGGGGTTTGAAATGGTCTTTCTCTGTTGGAGGTGGTGTTGATAATTATATATATAAATTGATATGTTATATATAGATATGATGTGAATGTTTAATTGTTGTTGTGTGGAGATGAAGATGATTTTTTTTTTTATTTTTTTTTTATTTTAGTGAATTTTAGGGTTAGGGATTAGAGTTTGGGGGTGGGGAGGAGTTTGGGAATTTTCAAGTATGGATTATTATTCAATTAGGGTTTTAGTGCTTTGTTTGATTATTAAACTAGGGTTTTAGGGTTCAATTGTTTAGGTTTGAGGAGGAGGGGGATTGTGGCCAAAAATTTGATGGGATTTTGAGAAAATGTTTTATTTTTTCTAAGTTCAGGTGACATTCTACGAAGTTGTTTTGTCTCTATTGTCTCCTCTGCCAAATTAGTAGGTGAATCTGTAATATTTTTGGGTGTTGGAAGACTTTGGGAATGGTTGGGACGATCAATAAGTCGGAAACTGGGTGTTACCAAATTTGTTAGCATTTCCTTGTATGAGAATGGAAATGAAAAATTTGTGACTTGTTTGGCTGCAACTCAATGGTTGATGATCCTTTGGTTGAGAAGAATGATTTAGCGTGGTTGGGCTCTCTTCCCACTTTGACCGACGTCGTTGCTCACTCTCGCTGGCGTGTGGAAGCTGGTTGTCTTGTCTTCTCTTTGTAAGACCTCTGCTTTGAAATATATTGGTAGCCCATTTCTTAGATTTGATGAGCGTGAAAAAAAAAAAACATAATAATAATAATAATGGTAACAATGTGTTTTCCATGTAAGTGGATTGTTTTTGGGGTGCTTCTCGTGTGAATAAAGAAACCCATCATCTGTTTCTCTTCCTTCCGTACGGTTTGTGTGCTATTGGGGTTGCTCATTGTAAATAATAACTTTCAACTTGATTGATTTTACTCGGGAAAGCTCTAATTTGAATGAGTTGCTTCTTCTTTCCAGTTTTGTGGAATTGTATTTGTATGTATGACAGTTCTTAGACCGTAGTAAAACTTTGTGGTTCTGACTTCTGAGTCTGTAATGTTAGCCATCACCAGTAACCTCAACAATGCTTCCCTTTGTTCAACTTCATCAGCAGATATGGCTAATGGGTGCCATGTTACTGTATTTATTAGAAGTAAACATATGATGGAGGTGGATTTGATTTGGGCTGTTAAAAGGAACTATTTCCTTGCGTCTTTTTGCGAATTTCAGCTTTTGGGCACCTTAGATACACCCATTTGGCGTTACCTGAGTACCATGAAAGTTCATGGATGCTGTGTCTGCAGTCTGCATGCATTTCGCTCTGGTCTGCTTTTGCTAGTGCGGTGTCAGAATCACTTATGACAAAAGGGGAATTGCCAATTCTAATGCTAGCCTTACTGCTTTTAACTTCTCCTCTGGGAGACTCAAGACTGGGATTACTCATTCGTCACCATTACTCGGTCATTACTGCGCTGTCCCAACTTCTTAAAACCTCTTTTACCTCTTCTTTTATATATGTAATTTTTGAAGAAACACCTGAAATAGTTATACAGACAATTTTTTTCCCTCTTATTACTATGGAAAAAATACTAAAAAAAAAAGAAGCAAAACAAAAGAGTCAAATTTGCATGGATTTTTTTTTCGAGAAATAGTAATATTATGAAATGTATAGATGATCTAGTCAAGTTGAATATCAAAAAACATTTTTTTTTAAGTTTCTAAATCGACGAATTGATAAGTATCCAACATCATACCTTATTAAATACTAATCTAGTGTTATTTAACTACTATTTAATATTATTGAGTTGTTTACTGTATCTTAATTGATAATTTATTAAGACTTTTAAAGATTTTTTATAACTAAATAACTTTTATAGACTTATAAATTTTTAATGACTTTTATAGATTTTTCATGATTATAAAAGACTTTTATAGACTTCTATAGACTTTTATTTTAATGACTTTAATAGATTTTTGTAAACTTTTATAGACATTGATAGACTTTTTTAACAAGAGATTGATAAACTTTCATGGACACTTCAAAAAATATAATATAAATTTTATAAATAAATAGATAAATCTATAAATAATTCTAATTACATAACTAGATAACTG
>JANKKB010029807.1:0-12568 GCA_026225775.1 Bursera palmeri | reverse complement strand
TTGAGTCTGAAAAATTGGATCAAAATCGTTTCTTGAGTATTTAGTACTGATGTAGGTGATGAAGCTGTATTATCTTTTTTCAATTGAAAATTCATCTGAACGACATTCCCAAGTTTAGAAGAAGTAAAGAATCTTTAAGGTTTACGTATAATTTATTAAAAAAATAAAATTTTTATTTGTTGCCATATAAGGATTAAAAAAAAATTATTACAGTCAATATGCATGCCTTTCAACATTACTTTAAAGAAGCTTCTTGGATCTTTACTGGTAGGTTTAGAGGCAGGCTGTCAAGGTTGAAAAGAAGAATATTAATGACAGGATCTTGTAATATGTCTTAGTAAGAAAATAATAGAAAAATTATACTTTATTTTAAATTAGTTTATTGCAAAAATTAGAACAGTTCTTTAGTATCTAAAAAGGAGTAATGTCACAAATAGGTAAGCCTGTTGGAGGAGCTTTTCTAGGAGCAACAGAAGGAAAGTTATTTCAACTAATTAAATCTGAGATTATCAAAGTATCTATATTGAAAACCAAATTATATCAGCCACAATCTACTTTAGAGTCTGTAGCTTTGACTGTCAATGAAATAGATAACTTAAATGCAGATTAGATCTGCAACATGAAACAAAAAAGTTGAAAGAGATATTTGATCAAGGCAAGCAGTTTATGTAAAACTGTTTAATAGTGGAGCAGTGGTAGTTGTGGAAAAGATACCAATATTTTTAGTGGATATACAAGAGATGGCAAAGTTTTTCGGCTGGGAATGAAAGAAGTGAAGAGAGTTGGCAAAGAGAATAAAGTGGAATTGAGAGAAATAAATAAAACTTGAAAGTCATTCAAAGTTATAGCAAATAATAAGAGAGAAATTATAAAGTCTATTATTTATATTTCTCATTAAAAAGTCTACAAAAAGTCATTATATAAAAAAGTCTATAAAAGTTATTAACTTTTTGAATGCCTCATGACTTTCATATACTTTTAAAAAGTATTGATTGAATACCTCAAGACTTTTACAGACTTTTTAAAAGTTTTAAAAGTCTATATTGAATACCTCATGACTTTTATAGAGTATTTAAAAGTCTACAAAAGTTTTAATTGAATACACTTCAACTTTTTAATTTTATAAAAGTCATTAAAAGTTATTAAAAGTCTTAATTGAATACACCCCCCCTTAATATTCTATCGGAGAATACAAAAATCAAAATTAGACTATTTCTAGAATAACCTCCAACAGATCGGTTATTTTTACATTTTTATCATACTCCACATGCATTTTCCTTTATAATTCTCGCTTTTACCTTGTATTGCAAATTCAAGCTTATTAGTAACTATATATATATATATATATATATATGTACTTAAGAGTAATGTTATGGTGGGTACAAAATTAGTATCTCAACTTTTTAATCCAATTGATATGACATCATATAAAAAATAAGGTAAATACAGAAAAAACAAAATAATATATATTGATATATTCACCTTACCACTTATATGATACCATATTGTAGTTAGAATATAGACTTTATATCTATAGTATTATTCTATACTTAAAACCCTTTATCACATTACTATCTTATTCCATACACCTAAGAATAAGAGTTAATTTAATTAGGATTCGCCATTTGTTGCACTTTCCATTATTACCCGAACATCTATCGCTATTGCACTCTTGTGTGTATTTTTATTTATTTATTATAATTCAAATGTGATTATTAGAAAAAAAAGAATTACTTTTCCTAATCTTTGAATTATTCCTCACAAATTAATTATTTACCATTTATAGCTTAGTATTCTTTTTTTTTCCCCCTCAAAATCACATTTAAAATGTAAATAAATATGCATAAGAGTGCAGTAATAAATGATTTTTGGATAAGGTAATCTTAATATTGATCATAAAATACATGTTAATATTTCAAAGCTTACAAGATACTTTTAAAAATTGTTTAGTTTTATCATAAAAATTATTTTGATATTTAATAATTCATTTTTTTAGATGTCAATATGTATTTCAGGACAGTTTTTTTATTAGATTAAGATTATAGAGGGTTGGCCAGAGTAATTTAATTGAAAGATGTTGATTGGATGAGTAGAAAAATTCCCTCGACAATAATTGTTGGAGATCAATAATTGATGGGTCCCTTATTTTAATTGGCTTGGGGAAAAGTTGGGATGACACGTATCACAACCCTCTCTTCACCCACTATTTTCTTTATCACCATCTTCAGTTTTGGGCTTGGCCCATTGCAAGTAGGCCTTGGATAATATTATTCTGCTTTTTTATTTATTTATATTTATTTTAATGTTTTATATAAAAATAAATATTATATTTATTAATCCATGATTGCATCCAAGTATATAATCATCAACTTTTTCAAATTTT
Source organism: Bursera palmeri (assembly GCA_026225775.1). Lineage (NCBI taxonomy): Eukaryota > Viridiplantae > Streptophyta > Magnoliopsida > Sapindales > Burseraceae > Bursera > Bursera palmeri. Next base: position 10,185 of record JANKKB010029807.1, on the reverse strand, counting down.
CTCATGTCAAATCAAATCAAGGCTAGAATAGAATTGTCTAGATACCTTCGTACATGGCATGACGTAAGATGACGTATACTTGTTTAAAAAGTTATAAAGGTCGACCATATTGATAACGGGCTTAATGACTTGGCCAATTTTACCCTCGTGTTTAAAGTTTTCAATTTTATGCCGGAAAAATTACATCACCCTCGTTAAATTTCAAAAAAACAATTAATCTCGTATTTTTATTAAACTAAATTTATCTTATAAAAATTTTTAAAAAATTAATATTTTATCTTTTAAATATTTAAAAAATAAATATTAATTTTAAAAAAATAATATTAATTTTTTATATATAAATATTAATTTAATAAAAATATGAGATTAAGTATTTCTTGAAATTTAATTGAGGGTTTAGAATAAATTTTTCATTTTATACTGTTCTTCCAAATTAAAAAATTATAGAAATAAACTAAAATCAAGATGAGTTTGAATTTTGACGTATTTCTATAAAATTTAGATTTCATAATCCTTTATTGAGTAACCAACATGGTCAATAATATTTAATAAATAGTATAAAACGTTTGACATTGATATTCGATGTCTTTCATCAAATATCGAATATTAGTGTTTGAAATTATTTATCAAGCATTGAATAGTATCCCATAAACAATGTCAAGCGTTCAATAAATCGATATTTAAATTTTTTTTAAAATTAATAAAATTTTAACAAAACCCCATAATTTGAGTCATTTTCACAAGTATTCCAAATTCTTTTGTAAGGTGGGTTGATGTGAACAAAGAGGGTTGAAAAATAATTTAATTTTATCCACTTTTAATCTGGAGTAATAGGCATTGTTCAAAATATAAGTGGACAGGAAGGAGATGTGGCGTAGAAATTCTTCTAGATTTATTTATGGATTTGGCTATATTTTAATAATGGGTTGGAATTTCAGCTTACCTAACCCAACGCTATAGAAAATTTGATGATTAAATATAATTTTTTTAATTTTATAGCCCAATTATTGAATGAAATGAGTTATTGCGATAAATGGTAAAAAATTTGTGTGAACATACCTGAATCCTAATATTACATCATGGTCAGTGAATTTCATTCCTACAAATAGAGAGTAACACACATAAACTTAACTTAGATTCAAAGTGATTTAATTGATTTTTCTAAATTTAATCGAAAGTCAATAATATTTACTTTAAAAAAAGAATCCAGGAATCCACCATGTAACTCATTAAGTATTCAATCGATTCAATGATGTCAAGTAACATAAAAAATCAAATTCCCAGAGTTACGACTGTGGAACCAGAACTAGATAACTACTATGTGCAGAGCAAAGACGACTAAGCAGGTCAAGACTCACTTGGAAGAACATTGAAGAAATGATAAACCTCATCTTCATCAATAACACCAACATTAGTTGAGCAGATTGAGCAGCAGACGGGCTTGAATGTTTCACCAACAGCTGCATAGGCTTCACTTTCAGTAGATTCCCTTCCTCTCTTGCCTCTTTTTGGTTTTTGAATGATTTGCTTTACTTGGCCACTCCCAATCTTGCAGTTAACAACGAAAACTGCCCTGTACTGGTTCACATACCTTTCATGCCTACAAGATGCAAATTAAGCTTACTTACAGTAAGTACAAATATGCAACTTNAAAAAAAAAAAAAAGATTTGTGCACGAATCGCTTCAGTTTACTCGGCTTCAGTTTATCAGCTTCAACTCAAGCTCAGACCAAGGGACATAACCAAAATCAAACAGGATCAACAAGAAACACAAGAAAAAGATTCTGCGAAAGAAGGCTTATTGAAACAAATTCTTCAATTTTTGTTAAACAGTTACATGAAAGAATGCATAACTCCCACCGAAAGAAACCATCGACCACAATAAGCTTCATTTGTCGCATCTAAAGACTCAGAAGGCTAATACTTAACAATGGACATTATTTTGATTGGACCTGATACTTTTTTTTTTTTTTAATAGAAAAAGAAAAATAATGTAGATTTCATAGAACAACCTTGAGGCATCAGTAAGAAGTTAGTGTCACCTCATAAAAAAAAAAGGATCGTCTAGAGAAATCATAAATAATGCTCCTAATTTACCCGGAAGATCTATGGCATTATTTCAGTAGATAGGAGTTCCTTAATGGGCAGAAGAGGGAAAAGAACATTGGAGCAGTGTAGCACGTACTTGCATGCAGATATAAAATGATGAACTGCTTGTTCCTTAGTCCACATGATAAACATAAATAAAAAGAAGTCATGCTCTGGAACTTGATAACCATGTTGATGTTGGTCGGGAAAAACTCAAGATGGATGCTTAAAAAATCAAATTAGTGATGCACCAAAACCAAATAACTTGAAATGTGACATAAAAAGTTGTGGATACTGCTTATGAACTGCGGATTTCTGAACAGATAAATAGATAAAATGGTTGCAAGAAATCAGAAACTTGCATGATTGCTTTGGAATAATTCGCAGGGACATTCAGCATGCCCTCACTTGAAAAGTACAAAATTCAAACCAATGCTACGCTATTGCTGCTTCCAATTCCATATTTACAAAGATTAGGCTTTCTTTATAAAAGGGAAGTTGAGACATTACCTTTGGCATTCAAGGCAGAGGGTGGTGAAACAAGCTGGGCAACTAAGCACAGCATCAGACTCACGACCCATTCTTTCCTTTTGAACCCATAATTCATCTTTATCATCAACATCCGGATCGTACAAGTAGAATTCCGGTTTCATAGAGTTGTCGTCTATTTCTATTTCATCGTTCTCTGAAACTGACAATTTAAAGATTATTATAAAACAAAATTTCAGTCAAAAAATAAAAGAATCAATAGTATTACTAGTTTGCTGAGAATTGTATGGAGAATCCATTCTCTTCCTTTCACCACCTCTTTCCAGCTCCATATCTCCTCCCCGCTTCTGAGATTGAGAACTGACTTTACAAGACAGCAGGGTTTTCTTTGGGGATCGGCGGCAGCCTTTATTGGGCCTGTAATGTTTGGGTTGGGTAAGGTCCATTAGAATTAGATAGATCACGTGAGAGATCACGTGAGCGCGAAATATGGCCTTCCATTTGGTGTGGTCACGAATGAACCAGACGAGGAATATGATATTCTCTTTAAAATTAATTAATAAATTAAAATGCTCTGAGACTCGGACTGAAACTCAACTCACTCATGGATATCGTTTTCTCCAATTCCACACTGTTGTTCAGGCAACCACAACGTCCGGTTCGTACAGTTACTTCCAACCATAAACTGAACACATCGACCACTGCTCTTACTCCCTCAAACACAAATAATCACCACTTTTTCACCTCTCTTTCTCAAACTAAACTTTCATCCTCTGTACCTAAATTCAAAATAATCTGCACTGCTACTGCTGGCATAACCGAGATTTCTGAGACAGACTTCCCAAACACCGTCTTACAATCTGATCGTCCAGTTCTTGTCGAGTTCGTCGCCAATTGGTGCGGTCCCTGCCGTTTGATATCTCCCGCCATCGAATGGGTCGCTCAGGTACATTTACGAATGTTTCTTCTTTGCAGATCTCTAATATCATTATTAATACTGATTCATCAATCTCGCTTTTACCTTCGGGTGCTGAACATATCAAAGATTGCTTTATGGGAATCAATTCTCAATTATACTATTAGCTTTTTCATTTTTTTTTTTTTTTGATTTTATGGGTTAAGTACAATTATAGCCAAGTTGAATGTGTATTTTTTTTATGCTTAGCAAAATTTTATTATTTAATTGGCTAGCCAAATTTAATATTCATGTCTATTTTCTCAAGTTGCTAGAAGGTGCTAGACGGGCTTTCTAGTGCACAAGAAGCCTCTCGTTGTGCTAGAGTTTGTCTAGCAATGTGTTAGACGGTGCTAACAAGTTGTTTAGATGAGTTGCTAGACGGTGTAAGGCCGGCTATCGAGTGCTATCTAGCAGAATACAGCTCTTGTCATGCTAGGAGGTGCTAGAAATGTTGTGGGGCCTTGTCTAGCAGTGTTTTGGACAACGCATATAAAAACTTATTTGGCATCCTCTATCAACTTGTCTGTGAAGAGTATAATCGTTATGTGATGCTGCACCTGTTTAGTCAATAAAAAAATTTTGAATTTTATTGAAACTTAAAAAAGTGCTGTCAATTTCTTTTTTCTTTTAATTATTTCCCTCTTTGTTACTCATAATTAAATACCGAAAACAAAATTATGAGATTAGTTGGCTCCAAATGCTTTCTGAATTTTGTAGGAATGAATGATGCTAGAGAATTCTACTAACAATCTATTTGAGACCAAAGCAAAGGATTATAATCATTTTTGAGGTCCTTGATGTTGATGCGATGGACACAGATTTGAATAAAGCACATGTGTATGGTCCTAGGTGATGGGCTGTAACTGTGGAGACTACATTCAGATTATGTGAACTTGTAAATGATCAAGTTACTGTTTGAAAGTAATATTTGGGCCATAAAAGAGTGTTTTTTAGCCTTTTCTGATAACTATGGTCATAGCAGATTCTTCCTTTTCGTTTTTAGGTGTTTGAACTGGAAATGTAACAGAATTTTTTTGAAAAATCTGCACCAAGTGCCAAACTGTTCATCCATGTATCCTTAGATTTCTGGTGTGTGGGGCAAAGATCATGTGTTTGTCGTTACGAGTACATTGTCTAATCATTTTCAGAAAATTTTTAAATCAATAGGCCTGTCCCTATCAGGTATTAATCAAAACTTGTTTGCGCTTTGCTTTATCAATCATTGATGATTTACTATTTTTTTTAAATCTATCACTTGCTTTTCCCAATCTATATCTTGTGGTTATCAAATACTCATTATTTTGTTCTTTTTGCCCTATATTTTACCGTTTAAGTTGGTCGGAAGTAAACTGAGAGGCTATAGTTCCAATATTAATAATCTAGTTTAATCAAAATTGAAATTCTGCTTTGAAGCTTATGATCTTGTGCTTATTTGGATTAAAATCCAAAAGCTCGTCATGCTGTAATGTTTATTAGGATTTAGATTTTAGGTAGGATCCACATGGAAGATATTGACGTCTTAGGTAGGATCCATATCGTTGATCTTGAGTAGGGTTATAAAATTGATTGAAAGTTTGAGATTTAATTAACAGAGAGAGGTAATAAAAATTTGTGTATACATATAATTATTGTCTAGGATCAATAGAAGGCATTTGGTGATGAAAACTACTTTCTTCTCTTTTAGTGATGAGCTCAAAATGGATAATCTGGTGTTTTGTTGTGACCTTTTTGGTTTGATTTGAGTCTGAAGGTCAACCTGTTTGCATCCTTGTAGTGATTAACAGTCAAAAGAGTAAATTGCATGCCGGTGGTTCAAAATAAAATAAATTAGATTATTCTATTTTATTGACTAATGTAATTTGTGGTGATGTAACATTGTCTTTCGTTTATGATGTCAGTGAAATTGATATTTCTCATAAATATTTTGACCAGTAATATGTCTACAGTGGGTGTAATATTACTTTTACATAAGATAATTTATTCTCTGAAATTCAATTTCTTTTCATTATATTTAGGAATATGGGGACAGATTGATGGTTGTAAAGATTGACCATGATGCAAACCCGGGGCTAATTGAAGAGTACAAAGTTTATGGATTGCCAACTTTGATTCTGTTCAAGAATGGAAAGGAAGTTCCGGAAAGCAGGAGAGAAGGTGCAATTACAAAGGTTAAGCTCAAAGAGTATCTGGATCCTCTCTTGGAGTCAACATCAGTGGCATAGTCCTCTTCCACATTCTTAGCAAATTATATCGTCATTCTTTGAGATTCTTAAATCTTCTGCCAAATGTCAAATATCATTAAATGTCTACCTTCGCTTAATAGAGGCATGTAGTATATTTTGTAATGGGGTCTATGAACGTATTCAATTGTATAATTTGAGCTATAAAACACAAAATTATCTACAGGTCTGATATGAGTTCATGTCCAATGTAAGGTGTCAAGGACTTTCTTAGTTTTTTTGTTACTTGTCAATAGAAAATTTTCTAATAGGTCTGAGCTTGTATTGATTCCGTTGAGTCACGTCATGGACCATGATAAATTTGTATTACCTACGCCTACGTTGGACAGTTGTGCAGAAAATATATGCCCTTACCTGAAGATTTTTTCATGCATCATGACTCTATCATAACACTTGGAATGAAGAGCATCATTCTCCATTAAAAATATTTTTATTCCCTTGAACAACTCTCTTGCCTGGTAATCTCTATAAGCTACATGCTTGGTAATTGCATCCAGAGGTTTAAGTAACATGGGGATTTAAGGATAACTGAGATATATGGTAAATGCATAACAAATGGAGTTTCATCTGTATGTATTTTTGTTTTCTAATTCTTCATTGAAACCATCTGCACCTTGTTCTGCTTTGAATTTTATCAAGCATTGCTGCTTGGGTTCTGCATCTCATTGTTAGCGCCAATGAGAGCATCATCAGGAATATACTTTCCCCAGAACCAATGTGCCTTCCACACTGTGTTCATCTCTTCAATGGGGACGTTCTTTGTCTCGGGCACGAAGAAGGCAACAAAAATAGTCATGATAATAACAAAGCCAGCAAAGAAAAAGAAGAGACCAAATTTCAAGTGGCAAAGCATGGTGAGGAAGATTTGAGCAATGATGAAGGTGAAGAACATGTTGACTGAGACGTTAATGGCTTGCCCTGCAGATCGAATTTCAAGAGAGCATATCTCACTGGGAATTAGCCACCCCAAGGGTCCCCAGGACCATGCAAAGGCTGCTACATATGCGCAAATTAAGAATAAGATGAAGTTAGCATCGAACTTGGATAAGACCCCAGAACCATTAAGCCCAAATTTCCATCCGATCATGGCTCCCACTCCAAGCTGCAGGACAAGAGTCGAATGGTGAGTGTTCTAATTATAGAATCAACAATGATGGCATTGCTATTGCTTTTGTTTTTTATGGAATTTGTAGGTTACCTGACAAATAATCATTTGTGTGCCACCTTCGAGGAACAAAACCCTTCTTCCAAATCTATCGACAGAGTAGATGGAGACAAGTGTGGCAATCACATTGACAGTGCCACTTATAACAGCAGACATAAGAGAAGCGTCATCACCAAAACCTATAGTCTTGAAGAGAACAGGAGCATAAAACATGATGACGTTAATGCCAGTGAGCTGTTGAAAGAATGGAATGAGAATGCAACAAACAAGTTGAGGCCTGTATCTTTGCTGCAGGATGTTTCTCCATGGATGTTCTACTTTCTTTGCGGCAGCGGTAGCATCATAGAGATCTTGGAACTCATCATAAACATTGTTCGTGCCACGAATTTTCTTCAACATCTCTTTCGCCTTATCTACGTGGCCTCTTTCGAGGATGGAGTTGGGGGTGTCAGGTAGGAATATAGACCCAACAATCATCAATAAAGCCGGGACCCCTGCGAGGGCTAATGAAACTCTCCATCCCCATCCGCCTTGGATTTTGGCTGTGCCGTAGTTCACAAGATTCGCCACCAGAATGCCAATGGTAATGGCCAGCTGGAAACCAATGTTCAGTGCTCCTCTAACCTTTGCTGGGGCCATTTCAGATAGATAGACTGGAACAGACTGCCCACAAACCATATCAGTACAGTACACTACACTGGAGAAATTAAAGAGAAAGCTCCACAGTTTAGGTGAATTAATTATACCTGATTCGCAAAGCCAACTCCCACACCAAGCAACAAACGACCGATGATTAGCATCTCGATGTTAGTAGCAGCTCCATTAAGAACGGCTCCAGCCAGAAAAGCTGACCCTCCAACTGACATGGAAACTTTACGACCAAATAGTCTGGTCACAGTTGAAGCAAAGAAGGAAGCTACAAGGGCTGCAAGGTATAGAGAGGATGTGAACAATGTAAGTAGCTGGCTATCAAACTTGCAGTACTCGCTTTCATGATGTGTCTCTCCGTACTGTTTATGGTACACCGAGGGGAAGAACTTCTTCAAGAACTCTTCCATTGAGGTCACTCCTCCTGTTGAGTTTTTTCAAACATAACAAACATAATAAGTTATTTAATTTTCTTTAAAAGGAAATAATTACGAAAAATATAGTTGCATGGTGCCAACCTGAGATTCCAAGATCGTAGCCAAAGAGCAGACCACCCATGGCCGCAACCAAGCAAGTGACCAGCACAAAACCGGTGAGACCACCCTCATAATTCCTTGCTGCTCCACCTTCACCTTGAGAAACAAATCCTCCTCCAGCCATCTTAACAATTGATAGAAAAAAGTGTTTAGTACAAGAGCGTTTTGAGCATTGAACAATGGATCTTTTGTAGAGGAAAGGGAAACTCCTATTAAATCTATTAATTGAAATGACATTGATTCAGCTTTAATTTATAAGATTATCAGGTGGCTTTTAGGCCATTAAAGATGGGATATGCCAAGTCAAGTTAATGGGGAAACCGGAATATGGTTTTTTTTCCAGTTAACTCTTCCGGTATCCACCAAAATGTTATATTAGTTTCTGTTTGTTGATGCAGTTGGTTGTAACTACTCGTGGCTAGTATAGTAATGCCGTTAAACATAGGTAATAACTCAACCGCTAATATTTATTTATACGATATTAGATTAAATACAAGTACCGTACTATTATATCTCTTTATTTCTATTACAAACACTAAAACAAGAATGCCTCGTGAATGCGATGTGTATAATATATATATATAATACTCGGATAAATTTATGAGTAATAGAGGCTAACGAAAATTAGTATTTGGTCTATATTGTTATACATCTATATCTATCTCCAAATTTGACTTCTAAAAGTAGAAATTAAGATTGTAGAATTGGTCAATAACTTTTACAAAGTTCCTATGCATTAATTCGACGCTGCCTAAAAAATTTTCAGGCATTTCAGATTGCTAAGCACTAGTCACCTTGATAAGTATGAATCGATATCTGATCAAATGATATATATATGTCATTTATATGTGAATTATATTTAGTGAACTGATAGAAGTTTTCATTGACACATAAATATTAAAAATTGAAATAGTCTTTGTTAAACAAAGGGGATACTCGAGGCATAAACATTTACAAGAAAACAAATTCAAAAGATACAAATTTGTATACAAATTATAAACTATAATATTAAAATCAATGATTCAGATTATTCATGACCTTCAAACTTTTAATGTAATATTCTCTAATCTTAATTCTCTTTCCAAGCATTAAATGCTTTGTATCTTCTCCTAATTCTCTTTCATCTCATTTTTATTTTCATCTTTCATTTAAAAAAAATTACATGGAATCATAAATTAAATTCTTAAATAGTTTTTAACAAAAAATCAATAATCACAAATTATATTCTTTTATTTATAAATAATTTTAAAAATAAATAATCACAAATGATTTACCTCCAAGATTTTCATGTTCATGAATCCCTAGTACTAGTTCTAACCGAACATATCTACAAGGAATTGATAATTCTACAAAAATCCCAAAACATTTTTATTCTGTTCAAACTCTTTCACAACAAACCAATGAATCACCATCTGTGTTACCAACTTATTTACAGATGATAGGATCTGAAATAAACGAAGACCCTGAATTACATATCATAGAAAAAGATTTTGAAATCAATAAAGAAATGTTAAGATGTGAGTTCTTTTTACAAAAAAAAATCAGAAAAAAAAAACATAAATATTTAATGAATATAAAAATCACATCTCATGATATTAAAAATATAATTGAACAGAATAATTACACAAATCAACACCTTTCATATCATAGGACAACAATTAGAAGGAATTGAAAATGTTATTAGTCAGCCAAAATTTACAAAACCTAAGGTCCAACAACCTTTATTTAAACCACATGAAATATGAAAACAATTCTCAAAAGAACTGTCAAACAAAAGAGAATTTTTAGAACTATAGACAAGAACATTGCTGATCTACACTCTCAATTAACCATCCCTAATACACCACAATCATCCACATCAAAAAATATATGTACTATCACAAAACAATCCAAATATGATTCATCTTTAGAAGAGTCACAATTAAATATTAATCCTATGGAATGGAAATTTTCAATAAATCATATTACTCTAGACCTACAACCCCTAATTTACTATATGAAGAAAGACCCCAAATTGTTCAAAACAAATACAATGCTAACAGTATTTGTTGGACTTGGGCT
>JANKKB010029806.1:0-21657 GCA_026225775.1 Bursera palmeri | reverse complement strand
GAGGGGGGGCTTTGTATGGTGTTGATGCCGAATGTCGCTGGTTTTCACATTTGTATTTTCTCTTTTGGATCTTTTAAATTCAAGTTTTCTTTTTCTCACTGAAAAAAATAAAATAAAAAAAAACAATAGAGCTTCTTCATCAGAGTTTCTTGTTTCTTTCAAGTTCAAGTTGTATTCACGATGGTCTACCTATCAAGGCTGAGATAAACATAGTTGTACTCAACATTCAATCTTTCAATTTTTGTTTTATTGTTCTGTTCTCATTCATTGTGATTGTTTCCTTTTACACATTTTGTTTGCATTTGTTTCCTATATTTGCTACCATGATCAATTTGGTGATCCTTACCAAGCCATTGGCTTCATTTTCTTTTCAATGCTTGTAACTTGAGGGTGGGTGTTAGAGCATTAGTTTTCTTAGTTGGGGTATAATTGTAAGCGTCATAATATAATTATATAATATGAGGTGAAGGTTGAGAATGAACTCACCCTAAACCTAATCTAAAATTCTCTCTTCTTCTCTTTCCTATTCTCTAATCCTAAATTTACTAAACAATATCCCTAAATTTCTCAATACAATAAATTTTACACATTAACTAATCCAAAATTAAATTTGATGTAGAATCATGAATTCATCATTTCACTAGATAATAGAATGTAGGTCAAGAAAGATTGTGTCCATAACTCATCTATACGGACCATCAAAGATACGGAATATGGTGATGAAGTTACTAACATGAAAAGAGAAATGAATAACTGGTTTGGAGGATGAAATCTGAATTCAGCTTTACATTTTGTCAGTCCATGAGCTCAGATATATCACATAAATTTTCTGACATTTAAACTATACCATTAGGGAATTGGAGTAAATGGCTTTGAATACTTGGGGTGGATTACGCCATCAAAAGTTCAATCTTGCTTACATCTAGGGATTACTATAAGCTTTATCATAGATCATGCACAGTCCTGACAGAGGTATAACTAACTCTCTCTTAACAATGTTCACTGAAGTTCTACATAAACTATATATAGTAAGAATTTGTCCGATGAATTGAACAAACTGAACAGTAAAGTCATCAAGTACTTAAAATTCAAATAAGATGAACCAGGTAGGGAGCAAACCCACAATTTTTAAAAAAGAAAAGTTATGGCATTTTATTTGATTGAGTTGAAGCAAGCCATACACTTACCGTATGTCCCAAAACTTTAGGCCTCCATGTCCAGCAGTGAGTATTATATTTTTGCTTTCCAGATCGCTAAGAATCATTAAGAAGAGAATCATATATTTATCAACCAACAAGCATAAATACTAAACAAAAGGACAAACAAACACAGAAGTATTTTTCATTATTAAATTGTTGCATTAGTAACACTTGAATCAATAACCTAATACTGATCATTTTTAATATCAAAAACATTGCTTGTAGCATGTTTTTAGCCCCCAGTGAATGTGAACCAAAAGCATGAAATGACCTTGCACTAGTTTGGCAACCAAATAAAACAGCTACTGAACCCAAAAATAACAATTATTACAATCAAGATTAGGACATTAAATATATAACTGAATGTCAAGGCATAAAACTAGCATGAATGAGATTGTCTAGAAGAATCTAGCTATAGTGGCCATACTAAATAAGGTCGGAAGAGAGACTCGGAGACATTTTTATTCACATAAACTACAGGTGATCATGATAAGTTCAACGGTTGTCTTTTCTCTAGCACTCAGCTTTTCTGTTTCAATCTCCTCACCTACAGGTATTCTTTTCTGTTCGTTTATTGATGGACAAAAATTGCAATGCCAGCATTCCACTTTACAAGTAAGAATTTATATTTAAAAGACGAGATTTATAAACAATAGTAGCAACACTTGCTTGAACCTTCTCTAATTAACTCTTTATTTCTTGTATTGGCACGTGCTCATAAAACTTTAATCATTTCTAGTTGAGTTAATAATCCACTTTTCATTATTGTAACTTAATAAAATTTTTGTCAACACGTGTTAACACAAGAAGTAGATAGTGAAGAAGAGAGTGTCCAATAGGTGCTTCTAGCATTTCTCATAAACACTAATGACCAGAAAAAGAGAGCGAAATTTGTTCTTCCAGCATCACTGACCTTCCAGTTGGGGCCCATGCAACCGATCTAATAGGAACTGTATCTGCACTGAAACATAGCAAAGGCCTCGTATCTGCAGATCAGCAAGTGAAAGATCACGTAGAATCAATTAAATTTGATGCATACCAAAAGTCCAAGCATTTGTGTACTAGAGAAAAAATATTAACAAAAGAAAAGTGGCAGACTTTTTTTTTTACCTTCTGATGAACCACTTGCACAGAATTTCCACAAAGCAACCTGAACATATGAAACAAATCTTTAGTTCTCCCACCATAGTAAAATGAAAATGACATATCAGTAACTGAGGCATGAAACTGAACAATGAATGGTATTGTGTAAGCCAACATAAATTCAATCAGAAGATGTAACTTGCAAAATATACTTCAAAAGTTGACATTTATGTTACTTGAAGAGATTTCATAGAGAAGATACTTCTTTTCCCATCAATGCAATCAAATGATAAATGCACCGTCAAATTAACTAGAATGCAAATTGGAACATAAAAGAAGAAAAGATATATTTATATACATTACCGTTCCATCATGGCACCCAGCTAGTAAGTAGTCGTGTGGATATGAAGTTGACCATTCCACTGTCAGAGGGATGCTGTAACAAAAGTCAATAAGCAAAGACAGATTGAAGCCCAAAAAAAAAAAAATTATATATATTAATCATGAAGTAACAGAATGATGGATAAGTTTTCCACAAAAGAAGGAAAAGTTGTCCTACTCAACAAAAAAAAAGGGCTTCAAACAACTATACAAGAAATCCTAGTCTAATTCAAATAACGAAAGAAAAATAAAATAAATGCTAAAAGAATAGAAAAGAGAACAAAAGACTTATGACATTTACAACACAATCCCATAATATCAAAAAGACGAACCTATTTTTCTAAATTTCCATTCTTTCTACTTGAAATTTCTAGCTTCCAGCTATACATCAGGAAAACTAAAATTATATTTTAAATCTAAATTTTTATAAACTACCTCGAGGGTGTAATTCTTTGTTGTTATTCAACCAAATATAAAATTATTTATCAAGAGAAATTGAATACATATGTAAATTACCTCTGTATGCCACCACTTTTCAACACTGAACATTTGAATACTGGCTTCAATTTTACAAAGCGAGGATCAGTGCCCTCCTTAATTGAAGACAAATAAATAGCTTTGATTGTAAGAGGAAGAGGAACCTCCCACCTGCATTTGGTAAGTGGGATCATGAGGTAAAACCACATAAAACAATTGCATACATCCAAAAGATATAAAACCAAGCAATTAGGAAGTATCATAGTTTGATGCAAAACAGTACTCTTCCTATACTCGCATACATATATTTCATATTAGTACAATATCAATTTTCCAACATTCAGTTCCAGGTCCTATACTCAAGTACATGTTATCTATGTACTTCATGCAATACTGCAACCCTCAATATTAATAATCTCTCTAAAGTTCCATGAACTTTCTTTTTGTATGTCCAACAAGTTTTTACACTTATTTATGAATTATTTTATTACTGACATTTTATTCCTTCAATATATGAACAATATATTGACAAACCTTTCATATATATGACTAGGCCAAATCTTTCCTCATAACTGACAGGAGAAGAAGAAATATTATGCTAAGCCATCAAGAAAACTATTAAAAAGGAGACCCACAGGAATGACAACAGCTGTAAAACTCTATACAACTGAAAACAGCCTAAAAGTCTATAGAACTGAAGAAGATGTTTTACACTTCCAAGGATCCATTTCCCAGCAAGACAGCAAGATACCCCATCCGTTGTTTGCATTTGGAATCTTTCACATTATAAGGTTGCCACTTCACATCCCATGCAACTTTTCCATTGTGAGCCAGGCATAACATGACTCTTGGAAGAGTAATGTCCTTTGGGACAGAACAAGAAACCAAGCTTAAGGGACCACAGCCAGAAACATTGCTAGATACCACAGAATCCTGTCCAGAGCTATGAGATAGTTGCTGACTTGAAATAGGAGCTCCTTCGTCTTCAATTAGAGTCAATAATGGTAGATCCAAGTCATCATTGTATCTCTTTACACTTGCCTTGCCTTTTAATCTCCTACTCCTCACCGGAGCTTTATGGGTTGAATTTGATGAAAGTGCTCTTTCTCTGGAATTTTTTTGTTTTTTACTAGGATTTTCCTGTACAGTATGCTCTTGGGTAATCCCATAAACTTCTTGTATAGATGACAATTCAGATAAATCTTCTGGATTTTGACAAGCTAGCCCTTGAAAAAATTGGTCATTGATATCCAAATTCTCAGAGGATTCATCTCTCGGTTTCTTTCTAGGCCTTCCTCTTGGCCTCTTTAATTGACTTGAATTATCCTCTGTAGCTTTACCATCAAGAGATTCATCTATTGGCTTCCTTCTCGGTCTTCCTCTTGGTTTCTTTAATTTGTCTTCAATGATATCATAACTTTTAGGTCCCTGTTTTTTATGGCTCTTCTTTGGAGGAGATAACCCTTCCTCATTTACACTGACATTTAGCATACCCCATATCTGGATGATGCCTCTGCCAGTAAGTGGAGTTCCTAGTTTATGATAATATGATTTGGGAGGATGAGCAGCAACAGCAATAAACTGGAGCCAAAAAAAAAAAAAACAAAATTACCATAAATAAAAAAAAAAAAAGAAATAAATCACATATAAAAAGAAATAAATCACATAAAGTTACTTCATAAATATTTGGGTGAGATTATATGGGCCATCAAAATTGCTTTCCACACCCATCCTTTAAGAAATTTTTTATTTCACAAATCCACTTAAGTGCAATTACTAATGAAAAGAACACAAAAACCTCAACATGAAAAAAAGGGGACTTAATTGCTTTAGACACCCACCTGATGAACTCTAATTCTCTTCTCACTCAAAAGTTCATAATTGACACTCTTCTATCATTCTAAAAATTAAATCTTCATATAAGCCATTATTTTTAATCTTTGTAAGAGACCAAATTTAATAAAAAGCTCTCATATTTATCTTTTTGTAAAGGTAAGTTGTGTCTACTAATTTGTCTTGCATTGCTCTTGTTTTCCCTCTTACTGCCATAGAAATTAAATTTCACAAACCCATTATCTTCAAATTTAAGACATAGAAATCTATTAGGAACCCATATTAAACACGTAAGCTTACATTTTCAAATTCTTTGCAGTAGACATGTCAACAGAGCTATACACTGGCAGAGGCACGCGACAACAAGACATATAATCGCACTATACAAACACAACATAGGCCTAAACTATAGGCCCACTGGGTTGTGTTGGCATCAGGAACTACCTTCATCAAACCGAAAGGCTTGGGTGATGGAAATCAGAACTTCCAAACAATATGGCATGGACTAAAAGAATTGAGTCAAATCTTCTAGAGATAAATGTACAATTACCTCACATTTTGTACGGCAATCAGGCCTTTCATGAATTCTAGGACACCAATCTAATGCCCAAACAGACCCTCCAACATACATCACAAAGTCTTTGCTGCAAAAAGATACAATGAGAAAAAATTTAAAAATGTATAGAGATACCTTAATTTAAGGGGACGCAAAAAGCAAGATCATAACATAGTCGACAGTCTTAAAGTTAGAAACATAAAAAAATTCGCCCCAAAAAAGCAAGAAAAAATCATTGTAATAGATGCAATGATATCCACATATTACTGAACAAGCAAGCATCAACACAGAAATTAAAATTTAAAGAAAATGTTCATATGTCAAAATTTAATTCAAAATATCAAATCCTACCCAGATTCTAGTGAAGTAGCATCTTGCTTCTGCAACAGTATGGAAACAAAATAACAAAATAACAAAAAAACAAATGTTAATATCACAAGCAGTTAGAAAACCATCCTTGCAACAAGTATGAACACAAAAAATACAAGATTCGGATGTACCTTGGGAACAGTAGCTGAAGAAAATTGAGGCAAGTTTATCTCACCTAAAACAACTCTTTCCCCAGAAGTTCCAGTTTCATTAGCAAACCTAACGATTCTGGGCTCGTAGTTAAAATATTTCCATTCCCTGCAAACACAATAATTAATTATATTTATGCTTAGAATTTGAAATTTTGAATATTAATTAGAGACATAATTCAGCAGACCTTAAGAAAGTAATAGAGGAGGATAAGCGTTCAATGACGGTTTTATCAAGGCCATCACTCTGGGACTCTTCACAGAGCTGAGAAATTGTGTCGATTGTTGTCAAATAATTGTTCACAGAATAATCGAAGTGTGATACCCCAACTCTAGGGCCATCTTCCTCCATCGTAACCAACTCTGATGAAGCGTTTTAAATAATCGATTTTTGCTCACTCACCACAGCAGACGTTTTCCCAGAAGGAACTCTCAAATGCAAACAAAAGGAGGCTATGTTTGGATCCTCCTGGTATTGTATGGCGACAGGAGCAGTTCAGCCAATTGTTCTCTCAAATTTCCCAAAATAAAACACTCTCCAGTGCCACCAGCGCCACTGCCATTAGCCTTTCTACACACTCCAACGAATTAGAGGTCTCAAAATATCAGCTATTAAACCACCAAAAACTACCATCTCTGCGATATCGACCACCAAGTTCACCGCCACTAATCACAAAGTAAGAAAAATAGATTGAAAAAGGGAAAACCGAAGAGAGAAGAGATTGGAGGAACAGATTTAGTTATTTTAATTAATTATTGTTTACTTTTTGCTGCATTCTTTATTTAAAAAAAGACATTGCAGTAAATATCTTAAATCAATTAAATGACCGTTTAGTTCGGTAAAAATACACATAAAAATAAGAATGGGATATTCTTATTCTTGTTGCTTTGTTGATAAAAAAAGTCTGAGAATAGGAATCTCATTATCCTAAGAAAGAAAATTAGTCATTCCTCCAACCCCTTTGGGAATCAACTTTAATTCATGACTGAAATCAAATAAAAGTAAGACTTTTCATTTTTTGAAAAAAAATTATAATATTTTTTAAAAATATAAAATTAAATAAAAAATATTTTAATATTTTAAATTTGTAATATTTTTTAAAAAGGTAATAAATTAAAAATAAAAAATTTATAATATTTTTTAAAAAAGGTTAATAAATTAAAAATAAAAAAATTTATAATATTTTTTTAAAAGGTTAATAAATTTAAAAAATATAATATATAAAAAAAGTTATAATATTTAAAAACATTAATAAAAGGTTATAATATTTTTTTAAAAAGTTAATAAATTAAAAAATGTTATAATATTTTTTATAAAAGGTAAAAAAATAAAGTGAAAGAAAGATGAAAATTCATATTTTATGATAATAATAATATATATTTATTATTATTATTATTTTTTATATTTTTATTGGAAGTAATTTAAAATTTTGATATTAATTCTAATTCTGAACTTTTTATAATCCAAACAACTTTCACAGGAATCATATTCCGATTCCAAATTGAACCAAATAGGAGAAATAAATAATTATTCTGATTTTAATTCTACTTCATTCCGATTACAGAGTTCAAACTAAACGGATCCTAAAAAGATTAAGTTAAATAACTTTGTTAAACAGTGGCATGATTAGTCTACTCCGTACAATAGTCTAATTTTCACTCACCTCGTGGTAAACAAGATTATTAAGAAATAAATAAAGTAAATAAAAAGAAAAAATCTTGGAACTGTTTTGAACAATAACAAAATTCGAAGATTATGTTCCGAAATATGTGTTTTTATATCTAAAATATTTGATTTGATATTTATATAAGAATATACTATTCTTATTTTTTTAAATATATATATAATTAGTATAGAAATGTATTTAAATAAGATTTTTTCGAATTAATTTTATATACTATTTAAAAATTATAGAATTTTCTTATCTAGTGATAGAAAGATGTGTCGAGTTAACATGAAAAAAAACTATATTTTAAAAAAAAATTTATATTCATGGATTATAATAAAATCAACGACTATAAAAATAACATATAAAATTAAATTAGAATAAATTTTAATAATCTGAACTTTTAAATAATAGATAAAATGAGAAAACTTATTTAGAATTTATAAACAAACAAGGCCTAATTTGCGTGAATAAGATATCTAAGACCTTTTGGTAGGGCTGGGCAAATTTACCCTATCCGTCGGGTCCCGACTCGAAGCTATTATGTTGAAAATATTAAAAGTAGATTACAGACAGTAGAATTTGAACCTTTTACCTCCCCTGACACCTTTAACACCTTTACTAGTAGGTTACAACTCATTTTATATATATTGTGTCAATAAATTTTATTTATTATATAAAATTATATGAATAAACTTGACCCGAACCCGACAACCCGATCCGAATAGTTTTGAAAAACAATACTTTCTAACCCGACCCGAACCCAATGTAAACCCGACCAAACCCGAGACGGGTTAATTTTTTCTAAAACCCGAATTTGGATTCATTTTCCTTGACCTGATCGGGTTTGGGTTTTTATTAGATTGGGTCAAACCTGACCCAACCCGTACCCAACCCTACCTTCTGGGCATGTAATAAAATATCTAAGTTATTAGTAATTTATTTGACAATGTTATCCGAATATTATGTATATACCTCGAGAGAATTGAGGATAGGATAGGTTTAATATTGAATTTGATTAAAATATTTAAATTTTAAAAAAATTAAGTTTAAAAAAATGAGACTATTCACATTCAAAAAAATCAGTTTTCATTCATTCTTCTATTAATCTTCGAAATTTCACAATTACTTCATATAACTAGGCAAATTAAGTATATTATAATAGAATTTAATTAAAAATAGAATAAAACAAGAATCTTTAGTAAACAATAGACTATATAATTTTTTTAAAATCTTTTTATAAAATATCTGACATAAGCTTATGGAAAGTCTTTTTTTTTTTAATTTTCTAATAGTAATTTTTTTACTAAAGGATTAATTTATTATTTATATTTTATTCATCCCACCTACATAATTTCAAGAGTAGCCCCAGTCCTTATCAAAAGGCACTCCTACTTTTTTTATTTTTTCCGGAAACTAAAACCAAAATTACTTTCTTTTTCCTTTCTTATTTTTTATTTTTGTTAACAGATCCTCATTCTGAATAAAATTACAGATTCTCATTCAGCATAAAGTTACAGAAAATAGTACAAGATAATTAGGAAGGAACTGCAATCCAATCCAGAGTTTGGAAAGGCCTTGACAGTGCAGAAACTGGGGATGATATGCTTCAGAAAACCCAGGTGCACAACTGCCATGAAACAAGGCCGATAAAACGAATAAAAGATCAGGAACAGTCTGGAAGAGTAAAAGATACATGCAGATGTTACATGACATGACTGATACACAAAAGAAGCTTCACAGGTGCATCACCAAACGCAACGGTAAGTAATGTGCGAGTCTGTGATTTCACCAGTATACATAACTTTCACCACCTGGCCCCTCTCAAGGCCATAGTATCTCGCAATTGCATCTTTTTTCAACATTCTGGGAAGCTGAAAAAGAAATTGGAGACAATGAACTTGAGTTGATTGAAATTTTCATAACTAAAGTAAACCACAATAATAATTGCTAACCTTACAGCAGAGAATATGATTAGTGTGTTAACATAAACACTTCATAGCTTTCCCCAAAAAACCAGATGAAGCTTTCAAATCCAATGTGGTCATTAAATATGCTTATACAAAGTATAATACAAGCCATTCAAACATTCAACATGGATATTCTAATTCGATTTCTTGTACTGAAGCACTTCTGATCAAGCCAGCTCCTCTCCAATTTAAGAAACATGACTAACGTATCTTTGTTTTGCATTACTCTTTGTTTTTTTTCTTTGATTCTTTTTTTTGAGTTCAACTAATATCAACAAAATTAATGGAGCAATGATTAATTACAACAATAAGAGGCGGTTCAAGTCAAGAGGAATAATTTTTTTTCTAGAAAACAAATTTACCTGTGTTCATCTCATTGTTTCCTGCCTATGGAAAGCTAAAGCATGAAGTTAGAATTACCTTCATATCTTCTCCACTAAAAAGCGGCAAAATAATCTTTTACTCCGCAAGAGTGAAATCTGTGAAATTGTTCCTCAAGTTTTATTCTAATTCATTAATTAATTTACTTTGGTTTAAGTGGAACTCTTTAAATAATAGATAACAAAAAATGATGCAAAGGAAAAATTCTTCACACCAATCAGAAGCACTAGGCAAGTAGTCAAAATCTATATGGAAACATATATTACTAAAAAGTGAAACTATAAAAGATATTTTACTAACAAGCAAAACTACATATTTTGTTTATTTTTCCATTTCATACAGAACCACAGAGAGAACCCTAAACCAGTTTAAACAAGTTACTTGCTTCAAAAGCTTGAGACCAGAGACTTCGAGAAAACCTTATAAAATCCAGTAGAAATCCTTAGGCCACCTAGAACTTGCATACTCTTTAGATAGATCACATGCTTCCACTTTCCAATGTATCACATCATGTTATCCAAGTGACAATAATAAGTATTATTATTATTGTTGAGAGAGAGGGAAAAACTAAAGAGATAAGAGAGAGAGAGAGATGAAATTGTTTTGTACTAAACTATGAAAAAAATAACACTTATATGGTACAAGGATATATATAAATTAGGAAAACAAATCAATCACATTCAAATAGCATAGACTACCAAATATACACCTAGAATCATAATCGAACCTTTCCATAGATTTTGTGTTAACGCTCTCCCCAAGTTGGGCATTGAAATCTTCAACGCCCAACTTGGATCAAAGATGAAGAGAAACTCCCTTATGAACAAACTTGGTTAAAAAATCTCCAATTTGGTCTTCAGAATTGACAAAAGGTGTGGAATCTGCTGCCATTACAACTTCCCAAACAAAGTGACAATCAACTTCAATATATTTAGTCTTCTCATAAAACACTAGATTGCTAGCAATATTAGCTGCCACAACATTATCACAAAAAATTGTTTATGTTGATTTAAATCCAACTCCAAGTTCTATTAAAACATTTTTTATCCACATAATCTCAAAAGTTGTGTGGGCCTTGGCACAATACTCTGCCTTTACACTGAACCTTGCAACAATGTTTTGCTTCTTGCTACTCAAGGTTACAAGATTTTCTCCTAAGAAAGTACAATATCCACTTGTAGACTTCCTATCACTTTTAGAACTAGCCCAATCAGCATCAGAATAGCTAACAATGTCTAACTTATCTCCTCTCTTATAGAAGACACTTTTGCCAATTGATTGTTTGAGGTATCTTAAGATTCTACACACAACTTCTCATTTAATCTTCTTTGGATTCTACATATATTGACTAACAGCTCCCATTGCAAAGGTAATATCGGGTCTAGCGACAATAAGATAGATCAACTTAGCCATCAGACTTCTATACCTCTTTTTGTCCTCAAACTCTAGACTGTTATCAACATCCAGTCTCAACATTAGGATCAAAGTGCGTTTCCACTTGCTTTAATGCTAACATTGTTGTCTCTTTAAGCAAATCTTGGACATACTTTCTTTGAGATAAAAAAGACCTTCTCAACTCCTTGTAACTTCAATATCAAGAAAGTATCTCGTTGCCACATGTCTTTTGTCTGAAAGTGTCTCAATAATGGTTGATGTATGTTTAAACAAACACTGAGTGATCAGATTGGCAATGGGTGAAATTGATATAAACTAGAACTCCGTTTAGTTTTTCAAACCATGCCCTTGGAAAAAAGTTCAAGCCATAAATAGCCTTCTTTAACTACAAATGGAACGAGTGAGCTCCCTCTAAGCAACAAACCTAAGTGGTTGCTTCATATAAACTTCTTCATGTAAATCACCATATAAGAAGGTAATTTTACATCCAACCAGAAGAGAGGCCAATCAAAGCAAACTGCTAAGGAAATAATAATCCCAACTGAATTGAGTTGAGCAACCGAACAGAAAGTCTCAAGATGATCAATGTCATAAATCTGAGTAATATCCTTTGGCTACAAGGCATGCTCTCAATCTTTCAAAGTACCATCAGGCTGATATTTGATGGCAAAGATCCATCTAGTAATTATTGCAACTCCCAAGTGCCACAATCATATAGACCAAAAATCTCCTCCTTCATGGCTTTCCGTTAACCAAGATGATCCATAGATCCTAATAGGTCTTAGGAAGAGAAACCATAGACAAACAAAAAGCAAAGGATCAAACAGAAGGAGATAAGGCATCAAATGATAAAAGTTAGATAGAGGATACCCTTGAGATTTTCTGGTTCCTTTGCGAAGAGCAACAGGGAGATCAAGATATATAGGTTCGAGTGCAGGAGGAGGGCTAGGGTCTTGATTAGAGGAAGTCTTTTGAACAAGGGCAGAATAGAAGTCGTAAGATCACATTGCTAGGCACTTAGCGGAGTTGTTTTTTCGTCTAGTATATACTTCCAATAGCTTAGGAGTGGTGTCAACAGACAGACAACAGAATAGGAGGAGAAACCATATTAGCGACCAAATTAGAACCAAAAGAGAAAAAATACAGTGTGGTCTCAAAAAATGTTACTTATGCACTTACAAAAGTTTTTCCATAGAGGGGATCAAGACACTTGAAACCTTTTTAAGTCCTAGAATATCCTAAAAAGACACTATAAGGGCAGATTTTTGCTCACCTTATATTGGGCTAGATTGCTTCTATTTGAATGTTGGTGGATTAATTGGATGGTGGAAAGACCATTTATCTTCATATTGAAAATTTTAGGACTGGGGCACGAGGATGATGATTGGATGTGCTAGGGAGAGAAAAGGGCTTTACTACCTTGAAGAATTAAGTGGGAAACCTAAAACTGAGAATCATTTACCTTGCCATTTTTTCTGATTCTTCTCTTTCCAACAAGGACAAAATTTAGCTTCATCACTTTCGCCTTGGTCATCCCTCATTTAGCATTCTTAAAGTTATTTTACCAATTGTTATTCAAAGAAATAGATTTAGAAAGCTTTCATTGTGATATCTGTGAACTTGCAAAGCACAAACATTCCTCTATCCCAATAAGTAATAAAAAAACATCTACTCGTTTTGCACTCATTCATACTGATATTTGAGGACCATCCACAGTTCCTAATGTCTCAGGGGGTCATTGGTGTGTGTCATTCATTGATGATAGCACTCGTGTGTCGTGGATCTGTCTTTTGAAAAATAAATCTGATATGAGTTCTGTTTTTCCTACCTATCATGACATGGTAAAAAATCAATTCGGTATTGGAATCAAAAAATTTAGATCAGACAATGCTAAGGATTACTTTAACCAAACTCTCTCACCATATTTTTTCAGCATTCATTATTAACCAAGGTCTTGCTTAATCCATTTTAAGATATAAATTTCATGCTAAACAGTAATTTGTTATAACTTACACTTAATATATTAAATAATGATGGGTTATAAAACACACATAAATGTCTATGTATTGAATTTTCAGCTTCTACCAAATGCAGTTATTGAGAGCCCTTCATCATCAAACTATTAATATTATTCAATTTTCCCTTCTACAATATTTATACATTAATTAAAGAGAATATTAAAATCGCATTATCATTAATGCTTTGGATAAATATTCAACATGTCAAAACTTGTGACATTTAATGCAGAACAAATTGTCCATAAGATATCATATAGAAGAATGTAAACCAACACAAAGAATGCAAAAGAGCTACTTTTATAAAACATGATCTAGTGGAGTATGAACTGACCTGCTTTTCTTCTATACTGTACTTCTTTAAGACTCTTTCCTTTTCTTGATCAGTTAGTACACGATGCTTCGGTTTTAGGACATGCTTTGTGATATTAACGAGCAAGTCAGTGATCTGTCAACAAACCAATTCATGTAAGAGCAAGACATAGAATGATCAAAAAATTTCTTGGTTATAGTAATGTAAAGATCAATTGACAAACTTTCATATTAGAATAGTCAAGGAACGGAATTTGCACACAAATAGAATTCATTGTAAAAGACCAAAGATGAAGAATTAACTCATTTAATGGTCAAAGTGTGGCATATAGGTTTCATGGTTCCAAAGTATAATGGTTGCAAAAGATAAATAGATAAACATGTGTATTATTGCGATTTGAAATAGACAAACAATGTCTGCAGTATAATACATTAAAGTTTTCCAGAAGCAATATAAGGCCCTACTTGTAATAGAGTCCAAACACTAGCTAGTAGCTAGAAAAAACCTCTAATCCTACTCACATAAAGAAATCATAAGAACCTAGTAAGAAAATTACATCCAGGGAAAAGAAAACTTATATATTTATATGTCTAAATAAGATTACTATCTAATATAATGGGTCTTAAAAGACTCTTAATTCAAAAGAAGGAAAAAAAAAATTTAGGTTGTCTCGAATTCCAAGTCTGTCAATTAGCATGTATAAGTAGTGGAAAAATAAAGGACACAGAAAGTTGAAGGGGGGAAAATAAGGAGGAAAACAAGCAGTTCAAAAGAAAAAAAAAAGGCAAAGACGAATCTATTTATGATTTGACAGAGGATATGTCCTAGTCAACTTCTACTGCTATATGAATCGCAAGCAGGTTGTTTACCCAAAAAAATTTGAACTTGAAGACATCATACTTGCCACTACATCATGATGGCACTAAATTGGAGTATATATAAATGCCATAAATCAAGTTTTAGTTCTAACTCATGGCTGCTGCCATGAAAAATACCACAGAGCCTAGGTGACAAGATTGCTTTTATCCTAAAACATTAAAAGAGATTGACATCAAGAACCTCTTGCATCCCATGTATTCATGACATAATGTCCCAATAGAACATGCATGAAACTTCCTTCAGATAGTAGTTGAAAATCATTCAATTCAAAACACAACAAACCAAGCAACCAGCGTTAGAATATGAATTGTCACAAATCTCCATGATTCCCTCAATGAATAACCTCCCTTATCACTTAGTTGAACTATTTTATCTCTACTTTTTCTTTCTATATATCTCTTTCAGATGGCAAAGCCTAAAATGTTTTCCCTACAGAAATTCCAAGGACAGAAACTCCCTTATCACCTAGTTAGTAATTTGACGTCTTCGTAACTCAAAAATGTTAGACAAGCCTTTGAATCATACTTCTTAAAGAAAGATAATTCTGCTCATAGTGTTCAACTGATTCAAAGTAAATATTTACTGGAAATTGATTTTCTCTCATTATTGAGTTCCAACCTTGATTCCAAAATTTCGAAATGACTTTTGATCATAAAAAAGAATTATGGACATACAAAACAAACTTGTTATGACTTTCGAAGAGGTATATAAGGAGCTACAATACTTAGCCCTCACAACTCAAATTTAATCTTATTCAACTGTATAGAATTCTCTCTTAAACAGTATAATTCGATCAGATCTTGTTGCAGCAAAGTTCTCAAAGCACTTAAAAAAATATAATTTTAAAATAAATAAATAACTTATAAAACAAAAAGAAGCAATTCAGTGATGTTTTGAAAAATTATTTTCCATTATACCAATTCAAACCAGATATAAAACACATCTGGCATTGTTCTGGAAAGCATGATTTCAAATAACAGAATACATTCTTTACAAACGAGTGTTTAACTCCAAATGACTTCAAGTTGTTTTTTCAAGAAACTGTTTTTACTTCAACATATATATATATATATTAAAAAGATTATAAAAAAAAAAAAATACATAAATAGATAAAAGCTTGCTTCACATACATGTCATGCTTACTAGTTATGTAGTTTCAAAATTCTTATATCACATCCCAATTCTTCACTACTAAGAAAATGAAAACCTAGAAAATCACATGTAGGACTAAATATAGCAATCTTAAAAAGTTTCCACTCTTTTAACATCAAGAAAATACCCAATAAACAAGCTGTGGATGTCAACCATCCACATGGAGGAAATCCTAGAACCGGATACTGTTTTTTGGCAAAAAGAATAAAAACAACAGCATGAAAACGAAGAAGGATTGAGTCAATTAAAATAACTTCCGACTCAAATTAGTGGACCTTCTATCATCAAGGGGAATGATGGTAAATCATACATAATATCAGAAAACATACCTGGAATATTTCGACTTTAAATTGGAAAAGATCCACAGCTTTCTGAGCCTGGTTTGTTATTTGGTTTTGCAGGATTAGAATCAGTCCAGTTAAACTATCCTTATTAACAATTTGTGTTGCAATGCTGCGGATGACACTAACTTTAACAACACCAGGCCCACAGAAAAGCACCAGTATCTGCAATCAAAACTATTCACATTCAAATTCATAACTTTCACATCGAGACAATGTTATGTAACAGCAACAAGCACGCAAGTGAAACACTAAATAGATGAGAGTGGCACTGTATGCCTTTTTGGTGAATTGCATTTCAGTTCTATATACTGTGAATATTTCATATTTGGTCTTGCACCAAGTCAGTTCACATTTCCAGAAGTTGCAATTTAAATTCATTTCAGTGATGCCAAAATCAGATGATCTGAAATAAACAGAGTATCACAAGATAACAAATCATCATAAATTAATAACTTTAGTGGATAATGACGTTGAAATCCAAAGCCCTGAAATTCAATCACAATAAGAACCAATATGATGCTACAATAGGGAAATCAAAGTTTTGTGGAAGACTGCATGAAAAACTATAATGTAAAGAGAAAAAAAAAAAAAAAAAAAGCCTCTTATTTTACGCACTAGGTATATCATCTATGCTTGTATAGATAAGNTAATGTAAACACAAAAAAAAAAAAAAAAAAAGCCTCTTATTTTACGCACTAGGTATATCATCTATGCTTGTATAGATAAGCAAGCAGCAAGCATAAAGTCATTGATCAGATGCAGCATGCAGGCAGATGCAGTGATAGTGTTTACTCGTTTTGAAGGGTCTGATCGATGAGTAAGTGAGATACGAAGACGATCAACATCTGGGTCTTGGCCATGAATATCTCGGAAGTCTTGGAGAGAGAGATTGATTTCAGAGATGGGAACCTCATAACCTCTGTCTCTCAACATCTCCAAGAGGGTTCTGCGAGACAAGTAGTATCTGTGGCTCTCTCTGCTGCCTTGGTCAGCGAAGCTGCTTAGGCACCTCCCCTGTGCCTCTGCCTCCACCTCCACCTCCCCCTCCCCCTCCCCCTCTCCGTCTCCGCCATACACATTGCCATTGCTTTCCATTTCCTACTATGCACTTGCAAACGCAACTGCTCACTGCTCTCTTCTTCCTACAGTCAAACCCTCCCTTCACTGCTTCCATCTTACGGTGAAATTATAGAAATAGCCTAAATTTTGAGGGTTTCACTTTCCTATAATTTTTCTAACAACTTATACGTAATATAACTAAATTACCCCTCCCCCTATCTTACCATGCACATTAACTTCAACAGCATTACTTTACCTTCAACATATATTAACTTCAACTTCAAATATATTCCAACACTCATTTATTCACTCTCCATAATACTAAATAGCAATCATAGACTTGCTTTGTCGTCATGACCCTTCGTCTTCTCCATCGCTAATGTTGAATCAGCTTGGATTGGGTAGGTTTTTTTTTTTAGAGTGGAGAGGGAGTTTGATCTAAAATATAGAGTTTGAAGGGTGATATATAAGGAGGGGTAATTTTGTCATGATACATGAGTGGTTAGATAATATATAATTATAAGAAATTGATAATTTTTTTAAAAGATCCCTATAATTTGAATTATTTCTTATAATTTTTCCTAAGAATAGTATTATTGTTCATTATATATGTAAAATTATTTAATTTTTTATTTAAATTATGTAAATATAATAAATCACTGTCAAATAGATGATACAATGATCTATAATGAATAAAATATTTATTTGAAGTCAATCATATATATATATATATATATATATATATATATATATCATATAATTGAAAATAGAATTTTGAGATTTGTTCAAATAAAGATTTGTTAACATTACTTTGTAAGGTAAAGGAAAGATCTTATAACAAGTGAGATCGATAAATGTATATTATGTTCTTGTTAGATTAGCATAAATGAGTGTCCAATTTGAAATTATTTTAAATGATATATTTTTATAAAGTTTGAAATATTTATAAATTATGGAATTATATTACTTATATTATATTTTAATATTTTTGATACACGTCATAAGAATGTATCTGAGATCTAAGGGGCGTACTTTTTACTGTAGGATAGTTTGTTACTGGCTGTGACGCTCAAAACAGATTCAAACGTCAGGACTTTCCACTTGCAGGAGTTTCCTTCAATCAAAATTTTGTGATTGAGCTGCTTCCATTTGGTAATGTAACTGTCCTGCCATTGTATCTGCAGGGCTTTAGGTAAGTGTCGTCAATCGTGCTCTTTACTTTTTACTTTTTACTTTTTTCTAGGAAAGTGAAACACCACCCTCAGAAATGGCTCGTGCTCTACACCTTCTACTTTTAAGACATTTTTACACCTTCTACTTTTAAGACATTTTTTATTCCCTTTCTAAAAAATAAGGCAAAATTTATAATAACCCTTCAAATAAATTTTAAAAAAATATTTAACTTTATATTTTTATTAAACTAATATTTATTTTTTAAAAATTTTTAAAAAATTAATATTTACTACTCAAATATTTAAGAGGTAAGTGTTAGTTTTAGAAAAAAAAAATGTTAATTTTTTGGAAATAATATTAGTTTAACAAAAGTGTAGAGTTTAGTGTTTCTTAAAATTTAATCGGGGGGTTAGAGAATTTTCTCCTAAAATAAGTAGTTACTAGATAAATAAGTAGTTTATATTTAACTGCAGAATAAGCAGGTTCTGTTTAACTACTGAATTAAACAGCTTATAAAATAAGTAGAAAGTATTTGGTAAATAAATTTTAAAAATTGTTTTATTTTTTTTTTAAAATAGGATAGAGGTGTTTAAGATTATTGTTACTGTTATTTTTGTTATATATAAATTGTCAAAATATACATATATTTTATACTTTTATAATATTTAATTATTATTTTTTTATAATCAATTATTTTTTATAATTATTTCTAATAATTTTTATACAAATAATTTGTAATTTTTTTTTATAAATAATAACATTTATAGTATTTTAAAAACGTAATTAAAGGATTAATATATGAATTATATAACCAATCAAAGTTTAAATTAGTTTTTAATTTAATTTAATGTCAAAAAATAATTTAAATTTATAATTATAATTCCAATATATACATATATCCACAAAATAATTTAAAATATCATAAAAGCATATCAAATAAATACATGTAAAATAAAATAAATTTATAATTATAATATATATTTTAAATAAAATAATTTAAAAATTCTTAAAAGCATATTAAATAAATAGATGCAAAGAAATAAATAAATAAATTTTGCATTTTTAAAATTTTTTATAAGGGTAATTTTAACTTTTCTTATTCTAGGAGCAGAAGCAACCTTTCAAAAGCGGGGTTCTATTCTTTTAGAACTCTTTATAAAACTAATTTATTTGTATACTAGCTTATTTTTAAACAAATTTCAAAAGCATTCCTAAACACCTTATACTATTTTTGCAGCAAAAATAAGTACAGGAGTATTCCCAAACTGGCCATAAATCTTTAGGAGAATGATAAAAATATCCTCATCTACCTTTTTCAAATATAATATAATGATTAAAAATCAAAAATTAATATTTAATAAAAACACTAAAAAGAAAATTATCAACATAACACAAAAAAATTTCCAAACTTATCCAAAATAAATAGTTCAAGTGATAAATCAGATATCTTCCATCCCAGAATAAAAACTAGATCTAATTAAACTCTAAATCTTCTATTAAAAAATATTTTTAATGAATTCCCACATAAAATACAAATAGTTTTAGAATAAGAAATTTATCCTACAAATAATAATAATAAAAACCGTATATCGTCAAGAAGTCTAGCACACATCCATCCCCTACCCAAGCTAGGGAATTTTGGAGACTTTTACCAAGGTTGGAAGGAAAATGGCTCCCTGACCAATTATTGGAGAGCATATTCTCCACCTTGAATGATTTCTTAGGTTATTAAAGAATTATGACTTATATACTAAAAATAATACTTTATTATAATAATATATTATATTGTACATTGTTATAATTTTATACATATTAGAAAACAAATTAATTTTGGGAAATTAGCAAAAATAGCCAAGACAACGATAGCCATTTTTAAAATTCTTCCATTCCCCTAGTCAACCTTATATCAATTCATCAATATACCCCTATCTCTTCATAAATCCATCCTTCCCTTCCTTCTCATACAATTTGAAATCAAAACGTAAAACCTAACTACATCTATCTTCGTTGCAGATTCATACTCTCATCAACATAACCCCCCTCATCTTTGTTTACATTTATTAGGCATAGATTAAGAAACACTCGCATTCTCATTAGCCTAACTTGAAAATGATACGTTGCGGAGTATGTTGAATATTGTAATGAGATTGAATTAATCGTGAGTGAGTTTTCTTCTAACTTCTTTGTGTGATTTTACTTCATTTGAATTGTATTTTGCTATTGGAATAGGTTTTGAGGTTGAGTGTATGTAGTCGTTGATTAAAATTGTAATGTAATTGTTTATTGTAGTTGTCGTAGTCAGAGAAGGGTGGTTTTTGTGTTTTTGTTGGGTGTTAATTGGGTGTGTCAAAGGAAAAGAAGAAAATGTTATGTTCATGTCCCACGGTCTCAGGTTAGACCGTGTAGGTTTTTGTTAGAAGTGTCTAACAGTCTTACAAAGACTGTAGGACACTTCTAACACAAACCAGACCTACACAGTTGAGCCATGATAAGGTAAACTCTGTGAAGCCACAGTCTGTATAAGACTTATGATTTTTCTTACACAGATCGTGGCTCACCTAGTTTGCTTGACCGTGGCCCTATCATGATTGAATGTGTTTTCGTGGGCCACGCTCAGGCAAATAGGTGAGCCATAGTTTGTGTAAGACCTATGAGGTCCTCATAAATCTTACACAGACTGTAGTTTAACTATTTGCTTGAATGTGGCTCGATCACGATAGAGCTTGTAGGTCTAACACAGACCATAACACACGCCTAGACCTCTGCAGTTCTAACACAGATTGTGAGACACATCTAAAAATCTGTAGGTCTAACATAAACTGTGACACACACCTAGACCTATGTACATGGACTGTAGCTCACACACCCAGGCCTATGTATGTAGACTGTGACTCACAAATCCAAACCTATATAGGTCTAATACAGACCGTGACACAAGATTATGGCAAAGACCTAGGCTACATATATAGATCGTAGGGCATACCATCGCTCAACCATAGTCCAAACTTCAGACTTAAGTCTAGACCATATAGTTTGGAATCCAAAATAAGTTTAGACTATGGCTACCTTACGGTCCAAATAGCAGAAGTTTGGGTTGGGTGGTTGATCACGCTCAAAATTAACCTTCGGCTAAGCGGTTGTTGTAGCGTAGCTTTAGGTATCGAATCCACAGGGAGGCAATTTCTAATATAAAAGGTTATTACAAATGGGGATAAATGATTCAACAAGATAAATTAAAATGACAGAAAATAAAGATAAATGG
>JANKKB010029805.1:17512-31594 GCA_026225775.1 Bursera palmeri | reverse complement strand
CGATAAAGTATAGTGGCAGTGGAAGGGAGAAAGTGTAAGATAAGTGAAATAGAAGGAGTGGAAGTGAAACTTAAAAAGGGTGTAAATGAAAGAAAGCAAATTCTTTGGTTATTTATAACCATCAAAGATTTCTTAGTAAATTAATACATTTTAATTAATTCAGTATATATATATATTATGTATTATTTAATTTTTTTTTCAAAAATATTAAATATTTAGGATATAATAAAATAATTTAAAATTATTAATTTTTACTCTTGTAAATAATTATAAAGAGTTCATAACATTTCAAAAAAGCTAATTTTTTAAATATTTCGGATTTTTAAAGAAATTATGAAAAAATTCTGTTAATAGAATTAATTTTGGACTGTTATAATAAATAAAAAATTATTATAATTAAACCAATTATAAAAAAATAAAAGATTATTAAAAATAGTTATACAAGGCTAGTTTTGCTGCCTCATTAAAAAGAAATAAATTCATCGAAACGACCTCGTTTTCTTTATTGGTAAACAGCAAGCAGCTCACTCTTGCAAGGCAGAACTGCTTTGGCTCGTGGACACCCTCAATCGTTTGCTTGACCGCCAACGGCCGCCTTCACTGTCCATTCCGGCCATCGATCGCAAAGGTTTTTTCAGTCATTCATTTACTTAATCAGATAGTTGTTTCCGATTTCAGGTGTTTGTATTTTGATTCGGAAATTAGGTCTTTTAATTATTTTTTTGCGTGTAAATTGTAATTTTTTTTTTTTTTTTTTTTAATTTAAGATACATTTCTTGCTAGAATTAAGTTGATAGTGCACTTAGTAGCGTTTACTGAGAACTGAAGCAGTTTAATTGGATGTTCTTTGGCTACTATGATTGGGGGACGCTCTGCTTCTCATTTCTGATTTTTGGCTTCTATTACAATTGTACTCTGTTTCAGTTTCTGAAAACAAAATCAGAAAATAGAATCAATTGTTTATAAGGTAGCAGATTGGAAGTAGATGGATTATTGAATCAATTGGAGTGAATTTTAGAATTTTGATGCTCTTGATTCTCTTTTTGCATGTCTTGATTTTGAAATGTTTATAAAAGATAGTTCAAAATTTTCCAACCAAATGGATTCTCTAGTTTCTTCTCTTTTCTTGCATAAGAGAATTGATGCTTAGTATAAGGCGTTATCAGAAATAAATTACTGCAAGTATTAAAGTACTATAAAATGGGTTTCTTGAATTGAAGGAGGAAGTGGCCTGGAGAGTTTGAGTTTGAGCTGATCAAGCCTAGGCTTTGAGGCTGAGTCTATTTGTTTCTTAATTGGTTGCTTTCTTAAGCTCTAGATATATGTCTGATTCTTTTCTTTTCTTCAATTAGTTAGCAACCCAATTAGGTTTGATTAGTTTTTATTTATATTTATATTTTTTGGTTGAGTTCTTGTCAATTCCTTTTATTAGTTGGCTGGAAGCTTTTTAGTTTCTTGAAAGTGCTAACCACTTAGTAGCTATTGTATTTTATACTTCCAAGAGTTTAAATATATATTGTGATCCTCTAGTCTCACGTTATTTTTATAGTTTCTCTGTCTAAGATGTTTGGATATTAGATTGGTCATGAACATGTTCCCTAGTCTTTTTTTCTTTGACTCAAAGTCCATATCTGTTTACAGTGAAGACTACTCTTCAATCCAGTTTGATGCCTATAATTACTGTTGTCTTAATTTATAAATTAAAATATATTATATAAAACTTTAAAATTATTTATTCTCAGTCTCGTTATATATCTAATGATAAAAGCTATCCTACATTTACGGTATCCAATAACTAACCCTTTTTTAAAATTTTTTTATTAAACAGTTTTTGAAAAGCTAGTTGTGAACAAATAGATCCAGAGCCCAAGACCTGATTTACCCGACCCAAAAAATAGAGTCTAGGATTCACTCGCAACTCGACTTCTGACTCTGCTGACTCTCCAGAAGCACGATGATGTGGGCAAACACAGAAGGGGGCACGCCGGAGGTCACTCTAGAGACCTCCACCGGTTCTTTCACCGTCGAGGTACCTCTGCCTCCTCTTTGTTCTCTTTTTAGAATTTGGAATGAATTATTGAGTGTTAATTTGCAATAAAATGACAGCTATACTACAAGCATGCACCAAGGACTTGTAGGAACTTCATTGAGCTCTCTCGTAGAGGTTATTATGATAACTCCAAATTTCACAGAATTATTAAGGTATTCTTCTTCTTAATTAGGCTTCAAAGTTTTGAATGAGTTTTTTTTTTCTTTCTTTTTATGATATAAATTATTTGGTATAGGATTTCATAGTTCAAGGTGGAGATCCAACTGGGACTGGAAGGGGAGGAGAATCCATTTATGGGTAATAAATTTCATAAATTTATTTATTATTCTATTCAGACATGTACCTGCAGGCTTGCTTGATTAAAATACAGGCACAAATGTGCTTTCAAATTATCATAGTTGCTTTAAAATTGTTGTTAGAAACCTTCTTTGAAGTTTATTCAATTTGTGAAAATCGTCCTAAACTCTCAAAAATAGTTAATTTTTGACTGCTGTGAATGTTGGTTCTGAATGCTTAATGGACCTTTATTGCTGTGCATTTCAGCCGTGTGTTTGATGATGAAATAAAACCGGAGTTAAAGCATACCGGGGCTGGTATTTTATCTATGGCAAATGCTGGTCCTAATACGAATGGGAGCCAGTTCTTTATAACGTTGGCACCAGCTGCACATCTAGATGGTAATGGCAATAGTATTATATGTCTTTACCTACTATTTCTTTTTATAAATCTTTTGGAAAATTGGTGAAACGTGTGGATGTTAACATATCTCTAGTAGTCAAAACTCATATCTCTGATTTTCAAATCATCAATTGATTGTGAAATGGAAAAACATTTTCAAGTGGGTTGGCATTTAGTGGACTCTGTTGGTCTACTAGGCCAACCTGAACAGGTTGGGTGCCTTGATGAATATCTGAGGATTGTTCCAGATTTGCTTTTAAGTACCCTTTCCCAAGGCTTTGTGGTGGTTGGATTTGTACCACCCCATGCTAAACCAGCCGAGCCAACTATATTTAACTAAATAATTGGATTATAAACCGTATTTCTTGTTTACCATATGTGCTTCTCCATTACATCCACCTAATTGGCAAACATAAAGACCTGTCATTCTGATTTCAATGCTTTGACTGTCCAATATCTTTAGCATCATGTTGGTGTCCTAGATAAGTGTGATATCGAATGTATTAATGAATTTTCTTCTTCTTTTGTGTATTGTTGACTGCATTGTCCTCATTATTCTTTATTTCTTTCATCTTAATTAATGAATTTTGTTGATGGAATTGGTGCTGGGTTTCTCAAAGAATGGGTTTTGCTTTTGAAAAAGAGGTCTATTCGGGAGGGTTGTTTTTGTTAGATATTGGGCATTGGTGTTTTTGAAGTTCTTGTATATATGAATTTCATCTGAAAGTTATTAATGTCTCCTTGCTATTGTTTAAAAAGTTAGTAATGTCTTCTAGCACTTGTTAAAATATTTTTTAGCACTTTAATTTTCATCTGTACAATTCCTAATCATAATTCTTCTTGACAAGTTAAATTAATATTTTATATACTGTTCTTTCTGAAATTTTCAGGAAAACATACTATATTTGGAAGAGTATGTAGGGGAATGGAAGTGATTAAAAGACTCGGCAGTGTCCAAACTGATAAAGATGATAGGTATGCCTCTTGTTACATTTGTTTTATTTTGGGGTTCTTGATTTAGAAAATACAAGTCAGTTATACCTGTTACATTTCAAAGTCGCCACTTGGAAAAAATGGCTATCTGACTTATTCCATAATCCACAAAAACTTTGTACTATGCCTGTTGCAGATACTTAAACTTGGAGAGTAGGTTTGTGACTAAGATTGGCCTTCTCTAAATTGAGACTTATCAATAAGATGTGGTTAATATTATCTACTATTTCCATGATGTAATTTGAGGTCACAAGTTAATGGAGTTTGCAGTCTTTGTTTATCACATCTGAAGATTAGCTTTAACACATAGACAGCAATACCTAGACGACATGGATGATAGGACAATTCCCTCCATTATTTATGAACAACTGAAACCTAGCTAAAATAAGAAAATATCATCCTCACCCGAATGTTATCTTGTAGGCAAAATTTTATGCTCATATAATGTCTACTAGGGAACTTTTAAACAATGAAAACTGGGTAAACATACCTCTCTAGCACTGGGTAGTGGGTAGTATATTGAAGTCAATGAAATCGTTTTTGATAGTGTTAAAATTGATATGTATCAGAGAATGTTGATTACAAGTTGGCTGTATATAATGCCCTCTAACATAGTTTGCCCGGTAACTTTTCTGGCAATTGGATGTGTTCTAATCTATGATTCTGTTTAGTCAAAACAATGCCTACATGAATTTGGCTTTGCTTGTGCAGGCCTATCCATGATGTGAAGATTCTACGGACTTCTGTTAAAGACTGATGCTATGTAGCTGGTGAGAAAGCCTAATAGTTATGAAGTCAAATTGGTCTAACCTCTGATTTTGAGTATACTGTGAAGGTTCTATGAGACAAAATCTCTAGTCTGTACTTGGGCATCTCATTAAAATGGAAAAGTATTGATCTTTTGTTTAACTTTGGAATTCTTGGGTGTTTCATTACTTATGCTTTTGCATTGCGACATGAGATTTGATGTAGTGTAAATGTAACATTTTACGCCCTTCTAAGTCTTGATTAATGGTTAACATTACATGTGTTTTTAGAGGATTGGTTGAGAAGCAAAAATGGAAACTATTTACTACAATTTTACTATTTTAAATGTTATGTGTAAAAAGTCTTATATATAAAGTTTGTTTATAAAGTGATTTAGTATCATGTGAGTGGCGTTATATTATTCATCAATATTTATTATTTTATCTTTTATATATTTACTTTACCATTCACTTGATAATACATCACTTTATAAATAAATTTTACAAAACTTTATTTATATAACAATATTTTTAAATTATTTTATCATTAGTTGTGGGATTGACTTCTTTTAATGATACAGTTGCATTAAATCCCTCAAATTTTTTATTTGGACACGCATAGGATAACAGGGGGATTTGTGAAAATAACTAAACTCAATAGATGCATTGAAAAATAATTAAGATTCTAAAATTTTGTCTATCTATTGACTGTTAGCTCATAATAGGTCGAAGGTCTTGGTAATGACCAATGGATCTGTTATGGGTCGGTGGATTAGTGCCATAAGCCAATGAGTTTGGTTTGGCAACCAAATAAAAGTTGATCTACTATTTTTTAATTTAATTCTTTAAATTTGATTATTTCTCGTAGTTAATCAAGGTAGTTTGTATTTAATTTTTTTTTTTGAAATAGTAGTATTATATATATTAAATAAAGTTATAAAATTTTATTTATACAATAGGAGGTGATATAAAATTCCTAGGTGGAGAAAAACAAAAAAATATATTAAAAACGTTTAATGATAAAAAATAAAAAGTCTACTTAACTTGCTATAAGAGATAGGAATATATAAATTTGATTGATATGTTTTTTTTTTTTTATTATATTAGCATATGAATTGAAATATCTATTATAGCATACAAAATTATTATATTTTGACAATATTTATAAATCAATATTTTGACAATATTACAATTAAAGTATTTAAATATTTAAAAATTAATAATTTTAATTATAGTATACTAAATTATTAAAAATTAATTAAAAATTATATTGTGAGTTATGTTTATTTAAATATTGTGTAGTTTTCTAAGACTTATATACAAATGATCATATATAATTGAATTGTATATGAGTATTTTAAAGAATAGAGGTGAGATAACTCAATTAAGATATTTGTATTAAGATAAAATTAGGTTAAAAAATTTGATTTTAACCATTAAAATGTAATTATAAAAGAATTAATTTTAAGAATAAATAAATAAATAAAATGTCTAAATGATTGATAATTGTCCGTGAACCAAAAACGACGAACACCCTTAAGAAACTCATATTTTAAATGATTTTCATTTTCAAACTATAAAATAGATGTAGAAAAAAATCTTAAGCAACAATAAGGTAAAAGAAATTAGTATTATAGACGAGTAAGATATTAATAATTATACATAATTTCACATTAGTCATTTATAATTAATAAGTCTTCTACAGCCAAATATAAAATGAGAAAACATAAAGGGGTATTTGTTTTTT
The DNA here is from genome assembly GCA_026225775.1 of Bursera palmeri. Taxonomy (NCBI): domain Eukaryota; kingdom Viridiplantae; phylum Streptophyta; class Magnoliopsida; order Sapindales; family Burseraceae; genus Bursera; species Bursera palmeri. Next base: position 25,380 of record JANKKB010029805.1, on the reverse strand, counting down.
TTTTTTTTTTAATCTCAAGTCTGATTTAGATCTTTTTTACATGTTTGTTTTTTTAGCTTTAAGTCTTAATCTCTGATAATTACATCTTAATAGAAAAAGCTAAAATTTTAGCTTTTATATGAATATAAATGTTTGAATATCTCGTCTCTCCCATAATTCTCAAAAATACCCTCATAAAATTAATTAATGACGTATTTGTATATAATCTAATATTTTAGTTTCTTAAACAATTATCATCTATCCTGCCGTTTTGTGAATATTTTTACAATTATTTAGTGATTACCTATTTGTTACTATATAAAATCTTAAAAATAATAATAATGTTTAACCAATTATAAATTTTTAAATAAATCAAATTTATAATATAATTTATTAATATTTTATATTTGATTAATAAAATAATTAAAATTATAAATTTTGTATTGTTTAACTACTTCAATAATAATTCTGTCAAATATTAACTTGTAAACTATGCTAATATTTTCAATAAAATCACAAGTGAAAATAATGTAAATAAAGATATATATGTAAAAGTATTAACTTTCAAATATTTCAATTCAAGAGTTAAAATGAAAAATAACATATAACTCAAATTCATATATTTAGATCTATTCATACCTCAATTTAATTAAGATTTCAGGAAAAGAAACAAACGTTCCCTAAGATTAGAATTGAAATTATTATACCAAACCTATTATTATTAAGCTAACTAGTCTTTGAATAATTGAAAATATACAATAATGAAGAGGAATAATTGTTTAAGAGTATGCAAACAATTAGCAGGCAAAATTTTAAATATTGTTAAAAAAAGTACATAATAGTGGATGCATATTTCTTTTTTTTTTTTCCCTTCTTTTGTTTTGTTTTTTTGTTTTTTTTTTGTTTTTCTTATTGTTTTCCATTTTTNATGCATATTTCTTTTTTTTTTTTTTTCCCTTCTTTTGTTTTGTTTTTTTGTTTTTTTTTGTTTTTCTTATTGTTTTCCATTTTTCATAATCAATCAATGATTTAAGGGGGCACAAGATAATAAAATATTGTAGTGTTTAATAAAAAAAAGTTAATATAATGAATGGAGTGATCAACCTCTTTATTAACTTTAACACTCTTCTTTAACCATCCAATGTGGCACTCAATAATCATCTGTTGAATGAGTCTTTTGATGAACTACCAATAACAACGCTCCTCATTCAAAACTAAGAACTCATTACATTACTATGTCTGAGAATGACTCTATACCACTTCTATCAGCTCTAGGTGTCTAATCCAAAAGACTAATCTAATGGGTGAAGTAACTAACTTCTTTATAAACCTATAATCCGCTTTTAATTATCTACTATGAGACTCAATATATATATATATATATATATATAATATCATCAAACGAGAATATAATTAACAACTAAGACTTTTCTTATGACTTTATTATTTGAAGCCACACACACCATATGATCAGAAGGAACAAATTTAAAGCAATAAATGGCAGACGATGAACAAGTTGGATGATAGCTAGCCTTTCTTTTTCTTTACAATTTTTTTCCCACACCGAAATGCTGCATGCAAAAGAAAAAATCATGTCAAATAAGCACCTTCTTTTTTCACTAGATTGATGACATACAAAATCTTGAAAGACGGTAAAATGAAGTGGAAAGAGGTAAAAGCGAGAGCTTATGAAGAGAAAAGTGGTAAACAGATAGAAGATTGTTTTGCCGAGTATATAATTATTACATAAAAAGTCGGAGATTTGAGGAAAAAGAAAGCACATACATGTATTGATTGAACAAAAAGATCAGTTTAAGCACCTTATCTTGTTAGCTTCTTTATCACAACACAACCCTTTACCATGGCAGTGCATGGAATTGATCATTTATTGGGCTTTAGCTAGCTTTTATTTTGTTCCAGAAGAGCTTTAGGATCGATCTCTCTCCATTTAATATTAATTAACAATGTAATGTGTTACATGTTTTTCATGATCTGTAGTGATTGACGATTGTAAAAAGAAGAATTGGATAACTCTAATTTGAATGAAGATTTAGAAATAATATATATATATATATATTCTAATTTGAATGTAGTTAAGTTGGACTACAAGGCCGGCCGCGTGGAGAAACTCAAGGTCACTATTCTTGAACAATTCAGAGTAAGACTTTTCTTTTGCACTCTTAGGAAACAAAATTAATAGCAAAAAATTGGATTCAATTGCCAATTGTTCTTATAAATAGAATTGACTACTGCTTCAACTGAAGCACATGTTTTCAAAAAAAACTCATGATTCCACAAATCTAAATTAAATTGTTTTTATATGAAGAAATTCTATTAAGGATGATTTTATTCTAAGTTGAATAATGAAAACAAGGCAATATAATGTGGATCGTCTTCGACCTATTCTTACATGTAAGGTTTCACTATTTTTGAAGAAATTTGACTTGATTACATCACTTTTCCATTTCCATTTAAGAGTTATTATGTGTTTTCATACTCCTTTTAAGGCCCGACTTTGTTTTTTATTTGTTTATGAGATATTTCTCTATATATCCTACGCCTATTTCATAATACCATTTCATTCCAATTTCAATAAATTGGGACATTTCTTCAAATGTGTCGAGCTATTCGATTGGTTCACCAATTTTATGGGGTACCAAATAATCTGCTTAAAGATAATTAAACTTCTTAACAGAGGAGAATGAATTTTATTATTTTAATTATTACTATTATTTTTTTGTTTGTTTGTGATCTTGGAAGCTTCTTACAAACTGCCCCTTGTTACATAATTATTGTAGACTAACTTCAGAAAACGAATAGGGGACCATTGCATATAGACATCTACTCATCGATTATAATATTAGAGCGAGGAAGGAAAAGATGTGGAAAATTTGAAGGTTAATGCATAGAGAAATCATCATGGAAGACTAGTTTGGTAGAAAGAAAAAATTAATTGAAGGGCTTGCAGGAAACGTTTGTCTAAGAATCTTAAAAAGAGAAAGCGAGAATTGAGAAATGACCCAAAGAGATGGCGCTTTGAATCCCTTTTATATAATGTGAAGGTTGTAGCGATAAGGGAAATAAAAGAGAGAGAGAGAGAGAGCTAAGAAAAAAAACCACTCAACTATGGCGCCGGTCGGATTACCTCCTGGTTTCAGGTTCCATCCGACCGATGAAGAGCTTGTCAATTACTATCTCAAGCGCAAAATCAACGGCCAAGAGATTGAGCTTGACATTATCCCTGAAGTTGATCTTTACAAATGTGAGCCCTGGGAGCTTGCAGGTCTTCATCATCATCTTCTATCTCTTTCAAACCCTACTTCCATTTTCGTTACATCATCAATTCACAGCGTTGATATGCTCTCATATGCCTTAGATTAATGTGTATATATATATAGCATGTTAGCATTATAAACCATGTAATATTCTGACAGTTTACTTTCGTCCTCGTTGTTTTTCTAGTACGTACAAGTCTCATTTGAAGGTGATTTGAGGTTTGAAATTTGGTTTTCATATGTGTAGAGAAATCGTTTCTACTGAGTAGAGATCCGGCCGAGTGGTACTTTTTCGGACCCCGGGATCGAAAGTATCCGAATGGATTCAGAACAAATAGAGCAACTCGAGCAGGATACTGGAAGTCCACTGGGAAAGATAGAAGAGTTAATTACCAGAATCGAGCCATTGGCATGAAGAAAACTTTGGTTTACTACCGAGGCCGAGCTCCTCAAGGAATTCGGACCGATTGGGTTATGCATGAGTATCGGCTTGATGACAAGGAATGTGAAGAATCCTCGGTTGGAATTCAGGTAGTCAGTACATTATAAGTTTTTAAATTCTTTTTCATTGTTCTAGCAATGTTTTTCAATAAGAACGATATTGAAACTTTGAATGGTAAGAATTATTCGAATTCAAATTCGATAATCTGATCAAATTTGAATGAACAAGTTGATAAACAAGCTTGTAAGCGTAATATCACTTCTGTGAATTAAATTCGTTCCAGTGATGGTAGCAATTGTCATTGCTATCAATATATAGAACATTATTTCCCTAATATGGGGTAATGTTAAGAGGGAATTTAGCTGGATTTATGGGTTTGTTTTTCATTTATTTATTTTTTAATGTTAACTTTCAAAATCTGGTTTTAACTCATTCTCTTGCATCTCCTATCTTCATCTAGTTACCTCTTCGACTGTCTGAATACTATTTTTTTTTAAAAAAATTTTCTATTAATTTTAACACTATTAAAATCTCCTCCATTTACAGTTCAATTACCTTCGATTTTTCTTTTTAGTAATTTTCTTTTTTAAATTTATATCCTCTTCCAATCTACGTTCATCTAAGTTTTGATGAAGTATCTTTTCAAAAGTAAATATGATCAGAAATGTATCTCAAGATTTTGTAGTTTCCATTATTAAATTTAATTTTATTTACTAAAAATCACATCTGATATTTATAAAAGTTTAAATAACAAAGAACAATTATCCATTTTAAACTCTTGACTATAAATTTCCAACATTTAACATACTATATATATTCACCATTTTACTTCCTTTCAAAATTTGCATTTTCCTTTTTCAGATTTATGGGCACTTAAAACTTCTTATTTTTACTCATTCATTTCTTAAAAAAAAAAAAAARAAAGAAGGAAAAAGTCTAAAAGTAATTGAGTGGTGAATTCTCTAATACACTGAAAACATTTCTTTTCATTAATTTGACATTTGGTTACAAATTTTTCATGAGTCAGAATTTTTATGTATAAAATCTAGTGTTTCATCATGGGAAAATTAACACAAGAAATCATTTTTCAAAACATCTTTTTATTTAAACCTTGAAACTCATGCTCAATGTGTTAATTAAGAAACTCAAGTAGAAAGTTCAGATTGAATTTTGTTGTGATTTAATTTATTATCCTTTTAATAAAATCGCTTTCTCGGTTGAGCCGCATATGAACTCGATAAGTTTTAACATAGTGGATATTTTGACTACAAAGAGTTGAAGTTAAATGCCTTACACATCGAGGAAAGCATTTTTGTTTTCTTTCTTAACCATTTCTTTTACATCAAAGGTAAGCTAAAGCTTCATCATCTTAAAGATGCATAAATATGAATTACTTAATTAATTATTAGCAAGCCCTTGATAGGAAATAGCTAGCTAGCTAATGAAGTATAAGAACGTGAAAAGTGCATGACGTGCATGGAAAGTAATGGTTGCTAACTGTTCTTTGATCACTTGAAAGTCTTTGTTTATTGTTTCTTTTGAATATAAAAATTCACAGTAACAGTACTGCAAATGAGATGACATAGATATTCTTTGCTTGTTCTAGCTAGTCTTTGAGATCCTTAAGTGAGAGAAAGGTTACCTTCACTTTGTTTTCTCTAATGAGACAAAAGTTCTATTCCCCCATATGACTCAATCCCTTCTCAACATCTATTATATTATTTTTTCTCATGCTTTATCTTTTTAACATTCTCTGATCTGTAATTCTAGATTTTATATCATGACTAACCAATCATTTAGGGCTATATATATATATATGCTAACCCAAAAAGCAGCTTCAATTCTCTCTCACAATGACTTTCACAGTGTAAGAATGTGTCGGCTACTTTTACTTTATTCCAAACACAAAAATAAGCCAATGAATATGAAATCTACTTGCTTCGTCATGCACCCATAACCTAGTATCGCACCACCGGCCCCAAAGCTTCTTCACTACAAATGGGTTGAGTTGTACTAGTTAGAGATGTATATTATTATTTTTTTTTTTCGATTTTTTCTTATACTTCTATTATTTATTCTTGGTGCTTTTATTTCTTTATTAAATTGCTAGCTAGATATCAGGAAAGTAAATTGTATAGTAGTGCTTGTTCATGCATGAATAAGCAGCTGGGTGGGGAGCATCGATCATTGATACCCTTGTCAGAGAAAGCCCTGTAATCAAGCATATGTAAAGCTTTAAGGTGCAACAATTTACCCACACAAAATCAGCCACATGTTTTGACTCATAATTTCCCTATCTTGACTGATCAGCTTTGTAAGTTGGCAAGGATATTTAGTATATATAAAAGCATTAGTTGCCCTTCCAAAAGAGAATAAACAGCTAGCAACCCAACTTTAAACTACTCATTTCTTCCCTTGATAATTCCCTGAAGACGATAATCATTTTTAGATTTTATTTTATTTATTTTGGCAGTAACTAGCTAGAGCATGCAATGTGACTGACTATTCAAGTGTCTACTGGCAGGATTCTTATGCATTGTGTCGAGTGTTCAAGAAAAATGGAATCTGCTCCGAAATAGAAGAGCAAGGGCAGTGCAGTATGTCATTAATGGAGAGCTCGCAAAGTGTGATCAACGATTATGATCAAACGATGTCGCCAGATGTTCCCATAACATCATCATCGTGCATGGATGAGGAAGAGAGAGATGATTCATGGATGCAATTCATCACAGATGATCCTTGGTGTTCTTCTAACGCTACAGGTGGCGAAGAAGTTTCTCATGTGACGACATTCACAAACTAAAGAGTTGGTCGATGGATCGACCATTATCAAACCAATTGGTGCTGGAGGAGGTGAATAACATAAGTTGGATATACTTCTTACAATAAGTCTACTTTATAATATACCATTTGAAGAAAATGCTTGTAAAATTTGTTAATTATTCTCATTATTATTATTATTATTATTATTAGAATCTCTCTAATTGGATCAATATTGTAGTTTATTTTGTCAATATGGTTGGGTTGGCTGGTTGGTTCCTTTCATGGGCAGCTTTACAAATGGCTATCCATGGATTTTTATAATTTCAACATCTTCTCTTGGAGGTGACTATCGGGTGTTAATTATTACTACTTGTGAAATTAATAAAAGATAATTGGCGTTACTGTTATATGATTATCGTCGTGTGTTGTTGCTTCATTGATTTGTTTTGTTATATACAAAAACTTATTATTGGAGCTAATTTTACTTCTTGGACTATAGATCCATTGCACCCTTCATAGGCAAAACCTTGTTATACCTGGTCCTGAAGAAATTAAATGATGGTCAATGAAATAATTTTCATGTCTATGAAATAAAGGGGTTGGCACAAGGTGTCGCACCCAACTATCGATTCTCTCATAATCTAACTTTCATTCGAACAAAATTCAAGGATGTCATTGGTGGTTAATGCAAAATAAATTTTAAAAAATCATAATCACTAATAAAATGTTTAAATCCACAACTTAGATTAGAAGATAATCCTCACTCCATGAAAAATGTGTTGAAGGTCTTATCATCACAATTACCAACTATGATGGATTGATTAATTTAAGGTAAGAAAGGAGAAGCTTGGCATTCATCAATCTGGATGCATGCATTGAGAAAGCTTGTAAATACAGTAGGCTATGTCAGCCGTGGTAAAATGGAGAGATCTTCAACAATAGTACTTCTAAATATTGTTTTTTACGTTTGCATCATCAACAACACTTCTAAATGTGGTTTGAGCCCACATTTATCTTAAGTGAATATGAGTCTTATTAAATACCTAATACTATAGTTTACGGTTTGATGTTTGCAGTTTGTTACATGAGAAGGCTTTTAGGCTTTATTTTACCATTTAAATTTTTTATGCTTTAAATGAGCAATAAAAATGCTTATTTCATTAAATAATGGAAAAAATTTTATATTATAAGCCTCTGGTGACTCGATAGCTTGTAAGTCGTGCTCGGCAGTTACACAATTGTACTTGACAGAGCTTGATAGCTGTAGAGTTATTGAGAAGTAGCCATGCTCAACAGTTGCGAGCTACTGATTAGAAGGCTATGACATAATTTTTTTTTTTTTTTTTTAAGTGGGATTACTTTTGAAAACGTACTTATCATAGAATATAGATTATACTCCGGTACAACAC